>CABEEJ010002144.1:52576-122301 GCA_901482245.1 Timema douglasi
AACCTTAGATAATTCCTCTCCTTCCTACCAGCACACTTATTATTAGATTCAATATAACATTATTCATAGTGCTGCTATCTATACAGTGATGTCATAACTGAAAAACAGTCAGCTGTGGACAGTCAACCTTACAGTTCAACCAAAATCATCAGTCTACTCTCCTGACCTGATGAAGCTGTCTGTGACAGTGAAAGCTTGTCCTTTAAAAATGTGTTTATGTGTTTTTTAGTGATATATCTAAACAATTTCTACTCCAGTATCACCTAGGTAAGTGTGCTGGCTATCCCTCCTAATTTAAATGATGATTTAGCCTAGTACTCTATACCACATAACCTTAATATAGTCATGAGCATTTAAAAAATATATTTATATAAAACTTACTTCGGTGGCCGTATGGTCACTTGTGTCACTTGTGTTAGACTAGAATCCCGGTCGAGTATACTGAAAGTGTTTTTTTAAAATGGTTTCTCACTCCCCTCTGTGCAAATGTGGCTACACTTCGTCTAAATTCAACCTTCCTCATCCCTAACTCATTAGCTAAATTAGTACATATTCATATAACCTGAACAGGTAGTAAGATGGTGTATAAAAAAAATATATCAAAAAATAATTATATATAGATATATTTTACAAAATCGGTATGGGTTTAACTCTCTGATAGAGCAAAGTTATTATTTACCCAAAACACTTGCATTTCACATCAATATTAATTAATCTAAATCTAATTTTAATCAACATTATGTTATGGAGAACATCAAAGAGGTAAATTCTTGTGGTACTGTTAGTTGAAAGGTGACCTGGCGGTCTAGGGGTAAGGTGTCAGACTTCTGTGCTGGCGGCCGGGGTACAATCCTCGGTCCTAAGACTCTTAAGGATTCATTCTTGTAAACAACGGGATTGGCATTGATGAGGAGATCAGGTTTTGGATACCAATCGAATGTACTGAGGTTTGCTTTCTCTAAATGGTTTTCCACTATCTCTCTCTCTCTCCACACAAATGTGGATACTATTCCCCCATATTCAACCTTCTCTAATTCTGCCACATTATTTTCATTAGTTTAAATGGGTATAACTCAAACAGGTAGTAAAACGCCGTTCTAAATATAAAAGTAATTTCTTATAAACCAAATAAGTTTGGCTTGGGGGTAGAAAGTGAAGAAATCCTTTGATCTTTTAGTAAGTATTTATTACTGTTCATAGAGATAAAAAATTGGCTTACTCTACATGGTTAGAGCCTAAATTATTGAATGTGTAAACTTACTTAATTTATTAGAAAATTTGTTTAATATTAAAATATAAAACTTATTTAAAGATAACCTAAGCCCATATTTTAAAAATTTGGGTACCAGCAAATTAAGCTGGTCGGCAGCTTAAATATAAAACCAAAATGTCTTAATGTTAAATAAAAACATATTTTTAATTAATTATACATCATTAACATAGTCATATATAACATAGTTTAAGAGACATGGTGAGCAGTCCAATATTAATATGTCGGCCTCCATTTAATATAAGTCTTCAATTCTAAAAATCTTTGATTACTAAATCAAACTTTTATATTTGAATGAATATAAAACTACTTTGTATGTTTATAAATCAGTCAACTAGTATGCTTCATAAAATGCAATCAATAATAATTATATAGATATAAGATTGAAATTATCTCACCATGTAAAAATTTATGTTCACCATTAATGACTGTATTTTTGGAGGCCAGCATTCTGAGAAATTATATAGGTTTTAATTTAAATTGTGATTGACCTTTCAGGTTTTACTAGTGCTTAAATGTGTTCGAAATTTTTTGGAGGAACATCCTCTGTCTTGTTGCTACGACGAAATCTCTGAGATCAAGCGTCACCTAACTGACTATGACGAGCTAAAGTTGAAACAAAAATCATCATCAATCATTTTGAAGATATTGGAGGGGCGTTATTATTTTAAATCGAAGGTAGCTGTGCCAGATATCTACCCTGAATCATCCATTAGGTAATATTCTAAAATAATAACTTTATTTAAGATATTGCATTGTAATAATTAATTCATGAATAAGGATGTGCGAGACTAACGCTTTCAATTAAAGACAAGAATATATTTTTTTTTAAATTGGGTCAAAAAGAAATAGGTATCTTCAGTCTAATAAAAAATACTAATTATTTATTTAGAGAATTTTTTCTATGTAACATGAAATATAAATTCATTTCTACTTTTTGTATTAGTGTCCCTTAAGGACATTTGTTCATCAACATTTTAATGCAATTTTAACAAGTGGTTAATTATAAGCTATAAATAGTGATTTTAAATTGTTAAAGTTAATGAGCAATAATGGGTCCTACTTGATATTTTATTCTTTTTGCATACCATTTTTAAGGTGAAGTAAATGTATGAGGATGCAATTAAGTATGTCTAGATAATCATATGAGGTGCAAAGAATGAAATATTATAATCTTTATAAGATTATTAATAATAGATATTTATAAAATTAATATTAATTATAATAATATTAATATTATAAATATTTAATTGCAAACACCTCTAGTCATTCTAAATTTCAGCCCCATACATTAACTACCTTGCCTTAACAATGGTATGCGAAAAGAATAAAATATCAAGTTTAACTTGTGAGCCGGAATGATTTGAATTTATTGAATCACTCTTTAAAACTTATAATTATTCTACACTTGTTAAAATTGTGCAATAAAATGTTGATGGTCGAATGACCTTAAAGGCCCTAACACTTGAACCAATTAGGTTAATTTGTTTTGGCAAAATTTATTGTAAGAAAGATTTGATTAACTTTGATTCTGGAGATTAAGACACAAGTTCTGATCTTGTCTAACAATAAGGATAATTTTTCCACACGTTTTATAAAATAAGGGCATTATTTGTAATAATGGTGAGACATTAACTATGTGGGATTCATTTTTATATAGATTCAAATTTCTTGAAATGTTAACAACAACAAATTAACATTGGAGAGAGCAAATTGAGAATTTGGTTTCCAAGGCAAGTGAATTTTCAACTTTAGTGAATTCTCAGAATATAACGCCGCCAAAAATATTATATTTGCATAATCTTGGTCACACTCTTGATTGGCCAGGAGATGAGATACTATATAATATTTGATCCTGAAAATGTATCGAAGTGTGGTTGTTTGCATTCTTCATTCGACAACAGTGAAATTGAAATAGTTTTTCATTTTAAATTTATTTATTATTATTATTATTTATTTTTATTTTTTTCAACTACAATAGCCCCATGGCTTCTTTGGTGCTGACTGATAGCTCACAGCTGACTTATGACGGCTTTGAAAAGTTACCAGAACAAATTATGTTTCCCTACGCCGAACCATATGATCTGCAAAAACATGTGTTTAACAGCTGTCACTTTTGACAGTCAAAATTTAGGTTTATACCTAGATGTTGGCTGTCAGAGAAGTCAGCTGTGAGCTGTCAGTCAGCACCAAAGAAGCCATGGGGTTACTGTACGTATGGTAAAACTATATCACTGATCTCAATTCTACAGTGTGTTTTTTTTTAATTAGAAGACAGAAAACTGCACCATGATGGGACATCCAGTTTGAGCTATATTTATTACCTAAGTTAACATAGGTGTTATTGATGCCTACATAATCTTTTGTTGTAAAGTAAATTTTAAACCTCAACATGAATACTCAGAGTGTCTACCAATACTGGAAATACTGGAAATATACTTGATTTTATTTTTGATACTGGAAATACTGGAATATACTATAATTTGGAATCAGATACCGGAAAAATATTTAGACTTTTTGCATTGAGTGAAATGTTGGATTAAGTATTTTGAGACCCCTGATATTATTTGTACTACTGATAGTTCTATTTTTGAACAATTATTTGACCTTGTAGATGACCTTGCAGTGAGGATGTTTACCTCACTTGCTGACCTTTCTATTCTACGTACATCAAGTTGGCCCGCCACTTTCTCCAAATGAATTGAAATTTATACAGTCCTTTGTGCTACGTTTGGGCCCATATGTGCTCGAAGCTCAGCGTTTGTGCTATTAAATTTCTCAAATTATAACGATTTTAATGTGGCGGGCCAGCTTGAAATCAAGTTGGCCCGCCACATTTTTTAAAACATCCTATCTTGATTTTGATTACGCCAGTTCTACTGTACACAGTATTAGGCCTATGTCTTTAAAGCAAAATATAAAAGTAATAATTTATTGTTTAGAAAGGTAATGCTCTAGTTTCCAAACAGAAAAACCGCCTAAAGTTCCAGACTCTCGATGATGGAAATACTGGCATCTATAAAAATATTAACTGTCTTGTTTAACCCAGTTGTCATAAATCTTGTTCTTTGTACGCGAAATAAGTTTTTTCCTTAGGTCTATGAATGTTTAAAAGTGAAATTTACATATTATTAGCTGAAGTACCCAGCATTGTTCGAGAGAAACTTTTTTGGCTTACTGGTTGTGCATTAGGCCTACGTATGAAAATTGTTTATGATGTATCAAAAACTAACATGTCATCAAAATCCGGGTCCTGAGTCCACTCAGAAAAATAATTTTTGGTTCCTAAAAAAGAAATTGAATCCTAACATTCGTATAGATAGCAACCAGAGTAAGTGTTATTCCAATGTTTAAGACCGCTTGGTCATCGTTGTGGAATAAAGTGGATTACTAAAAGCACAATAAGGCCGCGCTTAAGCATATAAACAAAATTTCAATGTTTAATTCAATATAAATTAATCTGAAAGTTATTTTTAAAATTGTAGGTGACCTGGTGGTCTAGGAGTAAGGTGTCAGACTTCTGTGCTGGCGGCCAGGGTTCAATCCTCGGTCCCGGCATAGATTTATCTGATTAACAAACCCTTCCTTCACCTCTGACAAGACATCTTGTGAATGTGGGGAATGTCAGGCCTCCACCGTGGTTCGGATTCCACGTTAAACTGTAGGTCCTTCATTTCATCTCACAATCACCCTACCATTACACATTAGTGTAAGTGCGTATAACCCGAACGGGTAGTAAGACGCGGTGCTAATAATAATAATAATAATAATAATAATAATAATAATAATTTTAAAATTAAAAATGTCTATTAGTAATGTACATTATAATATTGTTTATACAATGATGATGAGATAAATAAGCCTAAGTCTTGGATACAATAACTTTAAGGAGATAAAATATTGACTTAGTAAATTTTATTCTTGGCTTGTTAGTCGCCTCATTCTACAAACGAGTTAAAATATATAGAGTCAATTGTGCTCCATTTGTTCAGTATTAGACTTCCCGTTTCGCTCCATTGGACGAACCAGCTATCACCCACTAAGTACAAGGTACCAAGCAATCCGCCCGCATAACTCCATCCCACAACAGTGGACTTGAACATCAAGCTGGCCCGCCACATTAAAATTGTTGCCACAGGTGTAATTTAATAGCACAAAAGCTGAAATTTGGGCATATATGAGCACTAACAAATGGCATTAGAGAATTTGGATTTCGAAAATGTGGTGGGCCACCATCTTGAACAGCATGTTGGCTCACCACGTTAAAATTGTTGCCACGGGCTTAATATAATAGCACAAAATCTGAACTTTGGGTACATATTAGCACAAATAGAGCACAAAGAACTGGCATAATCAAAATCAAGATAGGATGTTTTAAAAAATGTGGAGGGCCAGCTTGAAATCAAGTTGGCTCGCCACATTAAAATTGTTATAATTTGACTAATTTAATAGCACAAACGCTGAGCTTCGGGCACATATGAAGCTGAATTTCGGGCAGATATGAGCACAAATAGAGCACTAACGAATGGTATAAGAAAATTTTGATTTCTAAAATATGGCACGCCAACTTGAACATCAAGCTGTCCCGCCACATTAAAATAGTTGCCATGGGCGTAATTTAATAGTACAAAAGCTGAATTTTGGGCACAGATGAGCGCAAATGAAGCACTAATGAATGACATTAGAAAATTTGGATTTTGAAATGTGGCGGGTCATCTTGAACATCAAGTTGGCCCGCCACATTAAAATCGTTGCTGCGGGCTTAATTTAATAGCACAAAAGCTGAACTTTGGGTACATATTAGCACAAATAGAGCACAAATAAATGGCGTAATCAAAATCAAGCTAGGATGTTTTAAAAAATGTGGCAGGCCAGCTTAAAATCAAGTTGGCCCGCTACATCAAAATTGTTATAATTTGAGTAATTTAATAGCTCAAACGCTGAGCTTCGGACACATATGAGCACAAACGTAGCGTAAAGGACTATAAAAATTTCAATTCATTTGGAGAAAGTGGTGGGCCAACTTGATGTACGTTTTTATTCTCAGTCTCTACACTAAGCCCTCCCTCCCCCCTTACCCTTATATACTAGAGAAAGAAACAAATAACTGTTTTGACTACACTAGCAGCCAACCTTCCCCTTATCCCGCCCCCTTCCCCACCCCCGAAACCTTTTTTCCAGCAGTAACCATTATGAGTGATGAGTTACTAGTAACTGCTCAAGTTCAAACACCACTTCAAACTATTGGAGTACCTGCCTGACCTTGACATTCCTATGGCACAGTACAGTATTTGTTGTGTTCTTACTTCATCCCTCCTCCCCCTCTATCCCCAAAAGAAAAACTACCATTCCTAATCTTGACCTGATGTGAGTATGCTGCAGATCCCACTTGTTTATTTTGTGATCTTTGTGTTTAAGAAGAAATTTGTAAACTCAGAGTAAAAACCTATTTTAAAGATGATTGGTTGGACAGTACAGTGTTTAAAGATTGGCTGTGGTTATAAAAATTGGATTGTGATAAAAGTAAAACTAATTTTGATATAAGTAATATGGGAATATCTTCAATCCGATCTCATGCCAAGGGAAAGAAGCATGTTGACAGATTGAAAGATGCTAGTGGAAGCAAAAAAATATTGGACTTGGTCCCTACAGTCAAAAATGCAATGTCATTTGTAGGCCTACATGTAAATGTACATTTTATTGCTAATGACCATGAAGTAGTTTTGAAATCTGATACTAGACCTAGTTGTTCTATTCAGAGCTTCCTTGTCAAATATGAAGTTTCTCATGCTAAAATATTGTGGGTTATTAATCTAGTAATGACACATTCTTCTGCTTGTAGTGATCTTTTTAGAGTAATGTCTTCCGATAGTGATATCGCCCAGAAATTTCAAATGCATAAAGATAAACTTGGATATGTCATCGTGTATGGACTAGGTCCTTTTTTCAAAAGTGAGCTTGCAAATATAAGCAATGCTCATTTTAATGTATTTCATTTGATGAGAGCATAAATACTCTTGCTCAGAAGACCCAGATGGATGTTGTTGTTCGCTTCTGGAGTGGTAGTGAAATTCATACAAGATATTTAACATATTGCTTTTTAGGTTATGCAACAGCTCAAGATATATTAATGAACTTTATATCTGCACTAAAAGACAAGGGTTTGGATCTTAAAAAAATGCTTCAAGTTTCCATGGATAGACCAAATGTAAACCTCAAATTTTTAAGTGATCTCAAAAGTTACTTGAAGGAAGATTCTCCACAAGATCTGAGATACTGGAATTTGGAACTTTTTCTATATATATTGTCTATGGTGCTTACAAAACAGCACATGCTAACTCTAGTTGGACTATTAACCAGTTTTTGTACTCACTATATTATTTATTTAAAGATTTTCCAACAAGACGTGCAGACTATCAAAGAATAACAGGATCATCTTCCTCGATGAAGTTGTGTTCTTTTAGATGGGTAGATAACTCAAGGGTGTTAGAAAGAGCAATGACAATGCTGCCGTATTTAAAACAGTATTTTTATTCTAACAAGCATCCTCCAAAATCTGATAATTTTCAAACAATAAGCAATTTTGTGAAAGATGAACTTCTGACATCAAAGTTGAGATTTGTGCTTTCAGTTTCACTTGAACTGGAGCAATTTCTCACTGAATATCAGAGTAATCAACCTCTATTGCTATTTATGTTTGCAGATCTAAATAAACTACTTGAGCACTTGATGAACAGAATTGTAAAATGTGATATAATTAATTCAGTAAATACTTCCAAAAGATTGTTAGCCATTAATTTAAAGAAACAATCCAACATGAACTCACTCCCTACTGTAGATATTGGGTTCGCAGCATCTGCAGCTTTGAAAGGAATTATAGACATCAAGATACTTCAGTTCAGAGGAGATTGTCAAAAATTCCTAGTTGATCTCTGCAATAAACTTTTACATAAGTGTCCTCTCTCCTACAAAATTGTCAAGGGTGCTAGATGTCTCTCTCCTTCAGTCATGCTCAATCCATCTGTTAGGACCTATATGATAACTTCTGCATTAGAAGTCCTACTAAAAAAGAATCAACTTTCAAGCGTGCAAGCTAATATTGTAAAAAGAGACTACTTGGACTTTGTATCAAAGTAAGAAGTTATTGACTACCTTAAAAAATTCACTACATGGGGTGACCAGCTTGATAAGTTCCTCATGAATATTTTTTCTAAAGTAAATGCATCCCAAGAACTACAATATTTCACTAAAAAATTATTGTTCTCTTCCATAGCAATGCAGCCATTGAGTGTAGTTTTTCTGTGAATAAAGAATGTCTGGTTGAAAACCTACATGAGGACAGCCTTATTTCTCAACATGTAACTAACTTATGATGCAGTCACTGCAGCTGGGGGACCTATAAATATGACAATTTCAAAAAATATGATTTATGCTGTGAATAATGTATCAGGAATAAGGAAAGAAGTGGTTGAAAAGAAGAAATAGGTTGAAGTAGACTTAAGTCAAAAAAGAAAAACAGCATCTTAAGAAATGAGAAAATTAGAAGTGAAAAGAAGAACAGTTTTGCAGAAAGCAAAGTAAGAGGCAGAAGTGTTAGAACATGAAATGCAAAAATTGAAAAAAGTTTTGTGGTTGAATGAATCTTAACTTTTGTCTGCATTCTAAAAAATATTTTGTTTTTGGGTTCTATCATCTTAATTTTTTAATAATCTTAGGTAACTGCATTTATTTTATTTCTAAGTAATTTTTACCAACATAAAATGTGTTGGTTATTCTTCATTGAGGATTCTTTATCTTTATTACTATATATTTATCAAACAAATTCATTATCAAAGATATAACTTGTGGAAATTATTGACTGTCAAGGGGTGGTGGGGATATTAGTTAGTTTTTGTGGTAGAGTAAACTCTCTGGCTGTAATCATTCTTTGAAGTTGCGCCAACAAGGCTGATTACTTGTACCTCTCATATTCTATGAGTGAGGTGAAATGACCTACCAATTTTGCCACCAGAGGTATTTTTACATAACATCTAGGATTCTTTTACATGCCAAATCGAACCGACAGCTTTATTTCCCCTCTGAAGGATGTTGAGCTATGATTTCTCCTCGCCCAAGAAAAAGCCTTCGACCTATGTTGGGTTCAAACCCAAAAACATCAGGTCCTGAGGCGAGCACTCTTTACCCCAAGACCACCAAGGTCGAAGGGCGTATAGGTCATTCAAAAAATGTAATGTGTGTGTGTGTGTGTGCGCGCGCACGTGTATTAAAAATGGGTCGGATCCACCTTTTTCAAACCTGAAATTTCATTTTTCCTTCAAATCCCTAATTAAAATTTGAATCTTAGAAAATATTGTAAGCATAAGTGTTTAACTTTCCCACTAACTAGGATTCTTTCCTTTACTTCTGATTTTGTTTACATTAAATGGTAAATTAATGATCTGGAGTTTGGTTGTTAGGTTTTTCCTATCATTATTTTGGTTTTAACCACAAGAGACTATTTAACTGTTTTAATACCTTTAAAAATTAACTCAAACTTAGTACCTATTTAAAAAAAGATTATGATTTCAGTCTTGAATCCTTGAATATTCCTTGTGCGTTCTAGGGTCCCATCCTTAGTATATACTAGAATAAAAGCGTCAATACACTTGATTCTTGATGTAAAATTTTTTAACTATAACAGAGTCCTACCCTAACTTTATATCATTTTATGATTTTGAAATAGGGATTGTTTGTCTCTGAATACCTTTCATATATACTGGATTTCTTAGAAAAAATATACTGGAACTACTTGAAATATACTATAATTTCAAAACTAAAGTCAGGTAGACACCCTGATACTGTTTAACTCCTTGAAAATAGATCCTCTTCTGTTTTTCTAAAGACAGTTGGTTTGTTACTAGTAATAATCATCAAAGTAATTTTTTTTAAAGTGAAAACTATTTATTAATTCATGTTTTAGTAATAGTTTTTCATTTATAAAATCCACTAAAATAAATCCATTCTTAGTTTTCTAGGTAAAATTTGCTACATAAATTTGGCCATATGTTTAATAGTAAAAAGTTACAAAATAGTGTTTTGTTAATTGTTTATAAATACATTATTAATGCAAATGGGTCTGTCCATTGTATTATCAATGAGGCATTAAACACCGAACAATGGCATACTATCTGTAAGAACCCTAGTTCAAATCCTTTGGGGCTAAAAATATTTCAAACGTAATCTTATGGGGTGTGAAAGCAAGCCAAGTATTAGTGATCATGTCTACTATCAAAGCAGTCCCATGGGGAAAAGAACCCTACTGGAAAAACGGTAACTATCCAAAAATACACTGTAATACAATGTATTTTAAGAAACATATCTAAGACTTGTGTTGATAGTCATAGTTAATCAGGGTATCAAGCTCATTATAGATTAGATTACCAGTGACAGGCATGTAATGTTTCAACTCTATTCACCGGCATGTTAGTTTTATTATAGTGATTTTCACATTCTATCTCCATACTAACTAAGTTGTATTTCCTCTAAATTCCTTTAAAACTATCTAAAATAGAAACATTCAACCTATCCCACTTCAGTGGTCAAGTGGTATAAGGTGCTACTCTCGTGATAAACTGGACTAACAATGATGGGAGATTGACATTCAAATCCTGGTCATGTGTACAGATAGGGTTTTTTTCTTAGATGGTTTTCCACCCTCCCATTATACAAATGTGATTAAACTTTAGCAAATTTAAACTTCCTCATCCCTAATACATTAGTGCAACTAGTTCAAATGTGTGTAACCCAAACAGGTAAGACTCGGCACCAAAAAATAAAAGTTCATATTGACTGTTTATATTTCATCCTTAACTTTTTCCTTAAGCCTGGAAGATGTTGAAACCAACTTCCCGCCATTGTTCCTGCGCTTCTTTACTGGGCAAACAAAGGAAATCGCCCGGCAATGTGTTGAACCGCCGCTCAGAGCTAAGGTCAAGCAGCAGCCAACTTTCAAGCCGAGACCATCCTTGCAACCCGTCGTATCCTTCCTTGTCTCGGCGGTCAAGCAGCTGCCACATGAAAAGTGTCAGCTGTGTAAACAGCTGTGTCTGCCACAGGACCCTCAGGTTACTGACAAATTATTCATTATCATCATCATCAACTGTTTCCAGCCTGGGGCCGGGTCAGTTTAATAAAATGCCTCCATCTTACTCTATCCTTCTACTATTTTACTTCCAATTTCTTCCATTCTTCTCCTCTTACTTGAATACTTTCTGTTATCTGCTCCTCCCATTGCTTTCTTGGCCTTCCCTGCAGTCTTTTTCCCCCACATACTCCATATCCAAAATTTTCTTCAGCATCCTCTACTATATCATGCACTCCCTGTACCACTACTCTTTCCCAGATAACTTCATTCCTTATTTTGTTTTTCCTCGTGACAGCTAACATGCTCCTCACAAGCTTTATTACCATGTCCTCCACTTTCCTAGTCGCTATTCCATTGAATGTCATGTTCCTGCTGCATATGTGACAATGGGGTCAAAGTACGCCCTGTACAACACTTCCTTACACTTCACTGGCACTTCTCTTCTACATTGCAGGTCTCTTACACACCAATAGAACATCCCCATAAACTAAACCCATAGTTGAGAAAACAAATTATTAATGCATGTATTTAATTAATGTTTTTAGTTTTTAAAATAGACTAATGCTGGAATATAGTTAGCAATTGAGTCAACTTTTTAACATTTTCAGTACTTACATTTATTGTATAGTAAAAATAACCTTTTAGGAGCTTGAAAAGATGAACCAAGCAATGATGATTAGGATAAACTTCCCTTAAAATATAATAACATGTTTGATTAACCTTTGCTGGTCATTTTTTCACTAATGATAAAACATATTTCTAGCATAGCTATCACAGCAACTTTGCTACTTTTTCCAAATTAAACTTGAGAATCAACCAAGAATAACAAATTTTACTCTCTGAATCTGAAGAAAATGCTTACAGGTTCTCTAAACAAAACACAACATTGCTCTTAGTATAAAAAAAACTTAAAGTTATTGTATATATTATATAAATTGAAGAAATTGTTTTGAAAATTGTATTCTAAGTAAACCTACATTTTGTAAATGAATAAGAATATATATAAATATATGAATGAGCAGAAATCGCTAATCATTTTAATCAGATTATGTTTGAAACTAAAAACTTTGACTCCGCTACTAAGATTTTTCAATATCAACCTCGCTTCAAAAATAATTTCAGCTTTGACAATTACTACTAAGCTTATCTAATAAAAATATTAGGTACTTTTAATTATCTGTTATATAAATTACAAGTTAGTGCTCACAGGATAAAGATTTGCTTTATTTAAATTGTATATTTTGATATTTACTTAATTCATCTGCTTAGACTGAAATGTATTCAATGTTTTTAAAATAAAATATTTTGTATATGATAACTATTTACTATTTAATATCTAGAGCGATAAAAATTTGCACATTATAATATATTTTTACATTTTTAGCATTTAAATTGTTATGACTTTGCTTCAAATAAAATAAAGGAAACTTCACACACTCTTAGCATTAATAAACAGGTCCTGGACTTTGATGATCTAAAAATTATCAAGATAAAACCTAGAAAATAACCTAGAAAATTATACAAAACTACTTTAAATTTACAAATAAATTACTTAAAAAAAGAACAAAGACTAGTAATTTATACACACTACTAGATAAAACATGCAATTTACAATTGAAAATTAAAAAATATGTATACAATTAAAAGCACTTGGCAACTAAACTCTACCATTCTGCTAACTATAATATTGATTTATAAATACATGCTCCAGAAGTAATAGCTACCCCCGCCCAATGTAACCCTTTCAAGCCTAGTTACAGTGTTTCTACATTATTCTCTCATTCCAACAACTTTTTGTTGGAAAAAAATATTTATTAAATATCGATAGTTGACCTCAGTGGTCTTGGAATAAAGTGCTCACTTCAGGACCCGATGTTTGTAGGTTCAAACCCAGCCAGGATCAACAGATTTTTTTTTTGAGCGATAGAAAAATCTGTACCGCAACTTCCTTTCAATGGTACAATAAAGCCGTCATTCCTATGTTGATTGTGATATGTAAAAATACCTTTCCTGGTAAAATTAGTAGGCCCTTTCACGCTCCATCATAGAAATTATCGTGTGCTGATACAATCAATCGGCTCAGAAAGTGCACGTTAAATACCTCAAATGAATAAAAAATTAAAAAATTTATATGGTATTAAAAAGTATACTTATTCCACATAAATGCCTTAAAAATTATTCAAAAATGCCTATAAATGATGCAAACAAAGAAAACATGACCTAAAAATCCAAAGTAACAAAAAGGGAATTAACTATTAAAACATTTCTACTGTACACCCAGGGAATCACGAACAGAATTTATGCACACATGATCATTATTTGTGATAGACCAATACAAATAGTTATTTGTACCAATAAAATCCATACAGGATGTCACCACGTTAGTGGACCCCGGGCAACGTCCATCCAGATCGACCAAGAGAAGTCAAAACCTTATATTCATGGGGGAAGGGGAGGCACCAAAAAAAACCACTTTTCCTTCTTTCTTTTTTTAATTCACTTTTTTCTAGCATAATGCAATGGACTTTTTTTAATCATAGATTTCACATTTAAAATTAAAATGTGATGGGTAAAAACTAGCATAAAAAGTGATGGGTAAAAAACTAGCATAAAAAGTGATGGGTAAAAAAATGACATAATGTGCAACATCATATTTTATTTAATGTTCTTTGGCTTGTATTAATGCATTGCAATATTATGTGCAACACCATGTAAAAACGAAATAATGTCTCTATTATAATAGTCCCTAACTAGTCTTAAAATTCTATCATCGCCTTCTCGATACTTTCTTTCGGTGTAGGCTCATGTCCAGCTACAAGATGTTCATAGCAGATATATCTTGCAGCTTGTACTTTATGTAGAGCATCATTAAATTTCCATATTGTGAGATGTTGCATACCCAGCTCAGTTCCTAGCCTGTGATTTGCAGCTTCATCATGATTGTTAGTACGATCTGTATCATTTAATACTCTTGTGTAAAGATTCAACATATTTGGTGGAAATAATGCCACTCGTCATTCAACGCCTCTGCAATTTCTGCGACCTATATAATTGTCTTCAAACCAGTTTATCAGGGGCTGCAAATTGTTTGGAAGTTCTTCTGCCAACAAATCTTGGGCTTGGTCTAAAGCATTTTCTGGTACAAATGCCAGAGCTGATCATCCTTGCTTTCAAACAAAACTCGGCATTGTTGTTGCATTTATTACTCGCTGTGGTTTTCCCATAGCCTCACAACACTAATGTGGGTGCTTTTCCTCTAGGCTTATTTCTCATTTGTTCCCTTTAGAATAAGTTATTAGCCTTTGTTTTGAAACCTACTAATAATGAAAGGAATATTGATTGAAGGATTAATTTAATAATTATTTATATATTATTTATCATACTTAACTAAGTAAAATCACATACCTTTGCCGCCTGGGTCAAGCCAATTGTACATTTGTTGATGACTTGAGACATACATTCTCGTGTTTCAGCAGCCCATTGTTTGATTTTGGTAACCACCTCTTGTGCTCCAATATGTGGTGATGAACTAGCATGTGTGTGTTCATTTAATATTTTAACCACTTCTTCTCCTCTTATGTGTAATCTAGCATTGCAATTATTGTTTTTTCCTTCTCATCTCCAAAATTTGATCTGTCCATCGACACTAAATGTATCAAAAACATATAGAAAACCATTGTCTACATACTTTTGTTTGTCATGTTGTGACACCATTTTTTGTTCCATTTTGTCATAACCACTCTGGTACATGAAATCTAATAAAATGAAGAAGAAAAAAGCAATGGTAATGGGGTGAGTGGGCAAATTCTAAGAATACGCAAATCAAAGCTTGTAACACCAGTACCGCATAGCTATGAACTGGATAAGAGAAAAGTAATAGTAATGGGGCAATTGAGGGAGTTCTAAGAATAAACAAACCAAATCTCATAGCACTTGCACCAGAAATAAGTCATAGCTTGAAGGTATCATAACATCAGCGATATTATTTTAATTTCTACATACGGATGCACATAAATGTTAATTATTATTCATCTTTACGTGGTTTATTTTGCACACAATTCTTATTTTTCATTTTTTGTGGGTTTTTTTTTTCCAAAATATTATTATATAAAATAGTTAACTTTATAAATATAAATTAATTAACTTTACTTTACCAAGATTTTTTTTTAAAACAACTCCAAAAATGAATATTTACGTAATTGAAAAATATATGTTGTTGCACTGAAAAATATGATTAATTCAAAAAGTAAAGAAAAAAGTTAATTTGAAAAGAGGGTGCATTTTTTATATTATAATAAAAGAGTGTATTGAATTATGCTGGGGGGAAAAAAGGTTGATTATTAAAAAGAAAAAAAAAGTATGTTTTCTTGGCGCTCAGTTTTCATAGACTGCAACCTAAGGTAACACCTCAGGAAACAAGGAAATCCTTAAGACTTAATTTCAAACTTCCTCTATAATTCCAGCCATTACACATGGAGGCAGGATCATCACGAGGGGGGCCGAGGATGGGGGATTATTGGCACCATGGTACTGGGTCTGGGTTCAAGATCCAGATTCACAAGTCTAAAAAAATTATAATGGATGAAATTAAATAAAATAGAAAATAAAGTATGAATGATTAGCAATAGAATGACTGTCCATAATAAGGAATAGAGCATGCCCTGCTCATCATCTGGGATTGTTTCTGGAGAAATTTACTGGCATTTGTCACAATCACATCATTATTTCATTCCAACCTTGTCTTTCATTTCATAATGTTCGGAAACGTCACAGAAACCATAGTTTTGTCCTGAAATTAAATTTGGCATGTGAAGAAAGTCAGATTCTGAATCAAAATCAATTTAAATTTAAGTATTTTATCATGTGCATAACATTTCAGTGTTAAGGTAAGTATTTATTTGCTTATATTGCTTTTGTTTTGTAAAAGTGTCTAGAAAGGTTTTAAAAATAATGTATAAAGACCTGAGTTAAGCAGAGCTGGCATAATGAAGATTGGCATTCCTCCCCCTGAAAATTATGTTAGCCCTCCGACTGGAATTAACTCACCCTTTTTATTGGAATAAACTTGCCCCTCTCTAGATTTATTTCACTCCCCTCTGATACTCTCGAATATTAAGCTGATAAACAGCCTTGTATTAAATTCCAAATAACTTCAAGAGGCATCCTATTTTCATAAATGTGTCAGGTAAGGACAACTCCAAATAGTATAAATAGGCATTCAATTTTTTTTAATCCATGCAAAAACTACCCTAAATAGATTTTAGAGGCATCTAATATTTTTTTTAAATTGCCAGAAGAAGGCCATTCTAAATAGCTTCTAGAGGCATTTAGTTTTTTAAACATTTCAAGGCAAAGACCACGTCAAATAGCTTCTAGAAACACCCATTCATTAAAATTTCCAGGGAAAGACAATTCCAAATAGCTTCTGAAAGCATCAAATTTTTCAAAATTTGCTGGAAGATGCCCACCCTAACTAGATTCTGGATGCATATAATTTTCAGAAAATAATCCAAGGTAGAACCACTCCAAAAATCTCTTAGAGGTATCTTTTTCCTTTCTTTTTTTTTCCGGGGAAAAACCACTTCAAATAACTTCTATAATAAGCATTTAGTTTTTAAAAAAAATAATTAAATCCAGCTTAAGTAGCTTTTAGAAACGTTCCATTTTTTATAAAAAAAAATATCTAAAGGACTACTTCAAATAACTTCTAGACAATCCAATTTTCAAACAATTGACAAGGAAGGGTCCCCAGGCCCCACTTTGGCTTGGGGGTCAATAGCCCTCCAAAATCTTGTTTTTAATAATTTAGGGCTCTAGACAAATAAGGTTGCACCACCACTGAAGTTAAGTCAAATAAAGAAAGGGGGGCCCACTCTTTGCTCCTGGTACCAGGCTTGGTTTGAGCACTTGGCAAAGCTGCATGGAGGGGCCAACTTGATTTTTATCTCAGGTATTTTTAAGCAGGATGAAGGTGGATCGTGGTAGTCCCAGTCCATTGGGTGGGAATTCATTCCTGTCTCCTCTTCTCTGTATAAACTAGACACGTATACAGCTTATTCTAAAACAAAAGGTTATTGGTTAGTAATATCAAGGCTCTGTTGTTTTCTTCAGGAGGCAGAGAAGGATGAGTCGGCAGACAGACACGTTGAGCGGGTGTACTGCAGCCATCTATTCCATCTGGAGTGTCTCATTACCTTCATGAAGACTCCGCCCTTCCATGGTCAGTTGGAGCAATTTTGTCCCTCTATCCAAATGAAAGTACTATTTTGGTCATTTGAAAAATTACCCCTCAACTCAGGATTCAAACCCAGGACTCTTGGCTTAGTGCGCTAATGCTCTCCCACCGTCCTGTTTTCACGGTTATTCTTTACTTAAAGTTTTTAACACACAGTATATGATGGATGTGTGGAAAGCATAGGCTGCTATGGACAATCATTGATAACACAGGGGTGTAAAAGGGTCAGCTTTATGCTGCCATTTGTACAGTGATAAGCATATATTAAAGTTAATGACATGGAAGAAAGCTAACGATGATACATTAAACTGTTCAATCATTAGCTTTCTTCCATGAAAATATTAAGTCATCATAATAAGGCTGGAATTATCTACTGGAACAAGACAGAAATGAGTAATACTTGATTTATAAAGCTTGACCAAACTGCTATTTCATGTTTGTGCCACTCAAGACTATCAAAAATAGACCAAATTTACATCTAAATTGATTAATAACAAAGCCTTATTATTATTATTTTTTAAACAGTTAGTTTTATTTAACTTTATCAATTTGGTAAAGATACACTAAATGTATGTAAAACCAAATATTAACTTTCCCAAAATTTTCAGGAATATATACTGTTTTTGAGTTGTCAAAAACAATTATTTTGGGGAGGAGGGGAGAGAATTTCCTGGTATTGACGATACTTCAAAGGCCTATAATTAGGATTAGTTAACCCACCCTACTTCCTATCAACCCTTTTATAAGATTTGATTGACTTTGTAGTGTTCTTTCTTAATTGTAATTTTTGTTTAGCAAAAGCCTATTTTTTATCGTTTTATTTATTTATTCTTACTCAAAAGTTCAAGCTGGTTATATTTTCATGGGATGGAGAGTTGTTCAAACATCTATTAAGATTATGTTTTAGACATAATTTTAGCACTAAATTTATTACATCTGAGAAAAATTAGTTTCAATAGGATATTTTTATTGACTTTGGTCATAGTCATTACCTAAACTAACCAGATTAATTAAAATTAGGTAAGCAGAAAATAATTTTGCCTCATAAAGTACTCTTTTGAAACATCAAACTTTTTTTTTAATTCTGGTTATTGACATATTGTGTTTTATTTTTATGAATCAACGCTAAGCGTGCGAGGTCGCCTCCTCCTATGAATCTTCTTTTCTTGTTATAACATGAATTCACATTCAGTTGTTAAATTAAAGTACTGTGATATGATAGTTGGATTTGTCTTGATACTCTCCCGAGGTATCCAATAAGGTCTGAGCACCGACTAACATGTGGTTAGTGACTTGAACAACGATTGTACAGACCCAGTGAGTTACAGTAGCCCTGTGGCAGGGTATTTGTTCCACACTGGGGACGCCAGGTGTTCCGCCATTGAAGTATATTCTTGGGTTGATATCTGACTTATCCATGACAGCTAGATAGCCCCTTGTGGTATGAATTACAGTGTCACACTCAATTTCGCAGGAGAATCCTTTAATTACTTGAGACTGGGTTGGTAATACCTCTAATAAGCAGTTATATTAATATTTAAATTTTAAACCCTTGAATTCCATTTCACATTCATAGGACCCATTTCTCTTATTTAGCTTGCCCACATTATGAATGCAAAAATAAAAGCTAGCCAAAAAAAAACTCCCTTAAGAATTTTGGGTGAATTTAATTTGTGTGTTTGTGTGTATATATAGCTTTTATTTTTGCATTCATAATGTGGGCAAGCTAAATAAGAGAAATGGGTCCTATGAATGTGAAATGGAGTTCCAGGATTTAAAATTTAAATATTAATATAACTGCTTATTAGAGGTATTACCAACCCAGTCTCAAGTAATTAAAGGATTATCCCGTGAAAAAAAGACTCCCATAAGAATTTTGTGTGAATTTAATGTGTGTATGTATATATATGTATATATATACATACACACACATACACACACCACACACACACACACATTAAATTCACCCAAAATTCTGTGTATATATATACATACACACACCACACACACATTAAATTCACCCAAAATTCTTAAGGGAGTTTTTTTTGGTAGCTTTTATATATATATATATATATAATTTTGTGTTCCACATCTTATTACCCATCCATGCTATCCATATATTTACACTAATAGGGTAGGAATAAGGAGGGTAGAGTTGCAAATAAATACTACCAACATTTGCCTAAAGGAAAATTGCAAACCCATTTAGGATTAACCACCCTCAATACACCTGGTTAACATCAGAACCCCTGCTTCTTCAACACCAGCAATCCAGTATATTGTGAGAGTAACACCTAAGACAATTTAACCACCAGTGCAGGTAGTTCAGGTTAATATTATAATTTGTATGTGTTTTGTCCAGGAGGAAAAAAGTGCCCGACTTGCGGGCAGAGGATCTACCACGACAAGTGGCGACTGAGTGAGAAGATCACCGAGGACCGCTGGGCTCACCAACAGGCTAGAGAAAGAGAGCTTAAAGAAGTGGCAGAGTTCCTAGAATAAGTGGCAACTTTTCCAGTGGGGATTTCTAGTATTGTATTATTTATCTTTCTTTAAAGAAATGGGTTTTTTAGGCCTAAAACAGCAAACACTTTTTAAATTTAAGTAGCGGAATAAGTGTTGTTTAAAATTGGGTATTGCATTTGCATGTGAAAATAAATATAGATTAAATTATTGAATTTTATTTTAGCATTGTGCTTCTTGAAATTTTGTAAATATTAAATGCTTTATGGCATGGGGCAAGTATAATTTGACTAATACTAATATTTTTAGGTTTTAAAGTTAATTTGAATTTTCCTGGATTATTTCACATCATTATTATTACTAAAGCCTGGAGTGCTTCTAACTAGGCACAACCTTGAGTTGACTTTCATTTGGCAATTGTTATTTTCCCTTTTAAGTCAAACAATAATAGCAATGCCTATTGATATGGCTACTATATTGTTTCTTATGGTATTTAGTTTCTAGACACAATCAAATATTATTATATCAGCATACAACTAACAACCTAATATCACTTATGTCAGGAACCTAATACTACACCCAATACCTTAATAGTTTCTAATTTGATAGCAGGACATACTTTCATATGAATAGTAAATATCTTTGTAAGCATTACTTAGAAATAAATTAGTTTCCCTGACTTATGGTTAATATCTTAACATCAGGATGGAATGAGATAGTATGTATTATTGTTATTAATTAACTCCATTGATGTTAATTTAGCGGGAGAGTCAACTTGGCTTTCGCCATTAAAAGTTACTGAGCCATATAGCTTTAATTTTAAGAAAATTGTTAATATTTAGCTTAATTAATTACTATACTATTGTTTTAGTAATTTATTATATATTTTTGTTTTGATTCAATTAGATTTATAGCGTATAACCTGAATGGGTAGTAAGACGCGGTGCTAAATATATATATATATATATATTAATTAGATTTATTCAGACTAAGTTTGAGTTAATTATTGAAACCCCTGGAATGGAACTCGTGGCAAAACAAAATAATTCACATCCATGTGCAATATATTGTAAATAATAAATAATATAGGAAACAGAAAATGGTATATTAGTTGAAATGTCAAAATATAACTTCTCAATATTGTGGTAGGGGCTATTTATACAGGTTTGTGATTTCAAGTTTATTTAATTCCTAAACAAGCTTGAGAGATCTTCTCAGAAAGCTATCAAGTATCAAGTCAAGTCGAACTTCACTTAAGTTGAACAAATATAATATGATTTTAAAACTTAATTATTTATATAAAAATCTTTGAAATTCCATTATCATTAATATTTTTCAACATCAAGACAAGTAAAATAATCGTAAACTATAAAGGTTGGTTGCTATAGGGCATAGGCCACCAAAGTGAAGATATTCTACTTGCCTTCTTGCATTTCAATAGGGATATGTTAAATCAATACCCTTGAAGTTCTACAGTGAATTCAAGGTACCTTTATCCATTGTAGAATCAGTTTATCTACAAATAACAGAGTGAGGAGATAGATCTTGTATAAGTTTGTAGAATCGTGGTTTGTATATATCCGGAAAAGAGCGACACCAGATATCTTTGACTTTTCTGGGATAGTGTCTTGTTTTAATGATAATGCTTCACCTTTAATATGTACTATCACTTACAATTTTTTTCTTTTCTTTTGCTTGTACGACTTTCTTAATGGTAAGTTTTGTAATGGGCAGTGATATTTCTTTGAAGCTAGTTTGAATAATTGGCGCGCTCTTTTTGCTAGGAAGTTTGCTTACTCATATACAAAGGTAAGCAAATACTTTTGTGTATTATATCGGCTTGTATCACCTCAAAGTTGCTTAGAAAATATTTCCACTTTGGGTTCTTTCACATTTTCTTTCAAAATAATGTAGGTAGAAGAGTCTCTCAAAAATTTAAATTATAAAAAAATAAATTTAAGGAGAACTCATTGATTAAAGTTAAATAAATATAGGTTCATTAATAAATCCTTTTTTAGAGGTTTGGACATTCTGAAAGGGCAGTGCACACATTGTGGAATCTGCTCATATCATCATCATCATCATCATCATCTATTCCTTTTAGCCTGTGGCCAAGTCAGTCTATTAAAATGCTGTCATTTCCTCTTCCCTTCCATCATTCTTCCACATTTCATATGCTTACATTCTTTTCTTTCACTCTTACACTTGTTATCTCTACTCCTCCCATCTCTTTATTGGTCTCCCTCACTCACTACAGGCTGATATAATTGCTCAAACCTCTAAAAGCTTATTTTATAATGAACCAATCTTGTTTAAACTTTAATACATTCCTTTTTTTAATATATTGACCATTTAAATATTTGTGCGACTCTCCTAGATAGATATTTTGTATTAAAATTAGAGATGGGTTGAAACCACTAGTTCTCGAATCCGAATCTACATTTTACTATCGGATCCAAATCCTACAAATCATTATAAATTTTAATGATTTACAAATAGGCCTACATTACACAATATAGGCCTAAACTGTGAATTAAGATTTATTTCAATTATGCTTTCGACTTTAATCAAATCCAACCACCCCTCGCAAATTAGAGGTCCAAATCCAGCCAAATTAAACAATCTAAGACTCATATTATTGTTTAAGACTCAAATCAATCAAAATTTGAGTGTCTTTTAGTTATTTTTAAAAGTATTTATAGAATGAGTTAAATTTCTAAAAAATATGAGAAATAAACAGATTAAGCCTAGTTATCCTTTGATCAACTTTAATCATCATTGAAGGATATTTTATTGTATTAAGATAGCAAAAATAAAATTACAAACGGATATTTCAACATGCTTAACAATTAAACGTACATTGAAAATAGTGGACTCAATAATGCCTAAGTATGTTTTATTATTATTTTATTATATATCCATTATATATTTTCGCGTAGAAAACAAGTATATTTGATTCTTGCGATATATCAATTTCTAAGAATACATTCTATTTAAAACACTAACATATGTTCAACTACAATATGTTCATTCCCATTTTATAAGGCAGGACTACGTTTGAATAGTTCTACAATTACTTCAATAACATATTTTTTTAAATAATAAAAACTAAGTTAAAATCAAATTTAAAATAAATAATGGATTAGCAAGTCATTATTTGATTCTTAAAACTCGAGAGTACTTACTAAGTGATCAGATTACCTAAATCGATTCCAAACAAATAATCGATATATGATAGATACGTAGGTCGGTAGGGATAAATAAACAGTTTTATTGCTGTCTGACTTTTGACAGTGTTTGTTTTTCATCATACCCAACAAAATGTCTAACTTAAGGATTGTATGCTATAAATTGGGGTTCTTTGCATAGATGTAGATAATTAAAACCAGTTGGGTGGTAAGAATTAACAGTATCTTTATTTTAATCATCACTCGGGCAAGTAAACATAATATACGTCATGGCGGCTGACTTTATATCGTGTGTAATGGCGGCTGACTTTGTATCATGCATTCTTATTTCTGTTAAAAAATAAAGCCCTAATTTGTTTTATTTATTTCGAATTTATTTGTAATTCTAGTTTTGATTTTCAGTTTATGAATAGTTTTAATGTGTTCATTAAAATATTTACAAGATTGTTCGTGAGGTGGAAGTTTTAGAAGTGAGCATGTGCTGAAACGGTCGAGTCCAAGTTTCCCATACAGGTGGGAGGGTAGGGTACTAGGCACGTAAGTTTTTCCACACCTAACAATTTTTTTCTAAGAATATTTTATTCATGTTTATCTCTTTTGTCCGACAAAATAAATATTACGGATCAAGTTGTGCTTTTCAAGTAGGCCTAACTAAGTAATTTTTGAATTCAAAATATTATGCTTTGTTTGAGGTGAAAGATTCGATCATCGAATCCAGTAAAATACTGAATCCTCGAGTCTTGAATACTTGTCATGATTCGGTGGATTCTAGGATTCGAAGATTCAAGTGGCCCTTTTCTAATTAAAATGAAAATTTGAGAATGCTTTCTCAGCCGATGTGATGCACCATAGAATTGATCTACCTTAAGTCATCCATTATCAGAAATACAAAAAAGCGCATACATATCCTTATATGAGAAACTAAAATATGCCAATCTTATAAAGCTTTCAAGTTCCAACCAGAGTTTCTATCTAAGGCTAGAGCAAGATCAACTCCTAGTTATTGATAATATAGGTGTGTAAATGCACTTTTTCATTCAAAGCCAATGCCATTATATGAATTATTCCCAAAGCCTATTTAAATACTTTTTTTTTAATCTGTGACTAGAACAAACTTATATATTTTCCATATTTATATTTATTGCGAAACATTGTAAAAGTTTTTACCATGAGGTTTTGAAAGTAATTTAATTACTAGATAATTTTAACCCTAGTTGTGTACACTCATTTTACCCTGAGAAGTAGCAGTACCATTTGAATTACACTATGACCTTATATTATACCATAGTGGAATAATGCAAGGTGAGTTTTCTGCCTTAAAGGGTAAACAAAGGGTACATGACAGGATGGAGGTATAAAAATTCAAACTATATTTTATTTGTCAATATTTGTAGAAGCTTAGTATTAATGGTCAAAACTGAATATTTTTACTAAGCTAAGTTCATTCTTTGCATATCGTAGTTTTGTGTGTGTGCTTTTTTTTATGTAAAAAGTATATCTTTAAAAAGAGAAAGCTATTATTGGGCAATTTTTTTTATTATTATTTTTGGTAAAATAAATGGTGCATGGTGGGTATAAAGATAAAAGAAACTTAAGTGGTCATTAATTTTGTTGCATTTTCTGCTTAAGAAGAAATTATGAAGATGCCACTTTCATGCCTCTAGGTAGGGAACGGTAGATAGGGTGGGGACGAGTCTGGCGTTCTGGACCCTTCCCATAAATGTTGGCTAGTATTGAATTTAATTAAAATTAATCTGAGTCTTTTCCACAAGGATTAATTTGAGGAATAAGAGGAAATATGGAGGAAAAGCCTAAATAGGGAATATTTTCTGAGCTGATGTTTTGTGTTCAAGTGTGCTCTTACCTTAAGTCATTCATCATCATAGACACAATAAACCACTTAAATATCCTATTGCTAAAAAACTCTTAACACATAAATTTGGATACATTTATTATAAATTCTACCTTTCTCATCCCTACCATATTATCTTAATTAAAATGGGTCTAGCCCTACAGAAGTAATAGAGTGTTCAAAAGATATAAAAGAATCGCATCTTTCTACTCATTCGGCCTATAGGCTTATGTACTTATTATGCTAATGTGTTAGGGATGAGGAAGGTTGAATTTAGATTAAGTTTACCCGCATTTGTGTGATGGAAGAGAGAAAAACCATCCTCACTACACCCAATTATAATTTCAAGAGTAATGCTTTATAGCTCACATCTTACACTGTTCAAGCACTCAATTGTACTATCTTTTGATTACTTGGAGCTTATTTTTGTTAATATGTAAACATTCTGGTTTTGTTAAGAGAGCTTAAAATGTTCACCAGTCACTCCCAAGACTGTTTATTGTTATGAATTTAATTTGGACCAAAATTTAACCGAAGGTATTAAATGCAAAAAAATAAAGCTATTCTTAGCTCAAAAGTTCATTACAAGTATTGTTTCATGAACACATGAATCCACCTTCATTAAAACACCTGTAAAAATCATGATTTTAATGTGTGTTTTTTTTATCAATATTATCTTATAAGAGAATGTGTTAGTTTGTGTAGTCACATTGCAGATTTTTGTTCTTTTACACTTCATATTATTTGTAAAATATAAAGTATGAAGCTATGTAATAGTATTAAAGCCTAACAAACTATTGGGCGTGCATCTATAAGCATGTTGCCACTAAAGGAAATGACAAAAAGTTCTGACGAAGGCAGACCAATGTGATGATAGTTTTTATGGATCTTAAATATAGGTTATGACTGTACAAATATACCTCTGTTTTCTAAGGATTTTTAAAATTTCATGATTGAGATACAACTAGCAATATAGTGATTTACTCATTCACGATGAGCTAAAATGTGTAAAACATTAATATTAGTCAAGTACACAATGATAGAGCCATTTGGGAGGTAGGTTACTGATTTATGCAACCTTATATTATATTTATTGTTATTTCTTTATAATTCCCATTGGTTGTCTTCATACCATTTTGATGTGAATCTTAATGGTGTTATTAATTCTGAATTGTATTTCTTATTAGGTGTTCAGGCATATTACTTAATTACTGTTGTGTAAAAAACCTTTCTAAAGCTTTATATTTTTGTGTTTCTTGTTCTTAGTAATATTTTTCTTGAAAGTAAAAAAAAATGTAAATTAACAAAAACAAAATAAAAATGTTTCCTTTTGTTTAATATTTCTGCATTTATGCTTATCAATGTTCGTGTTTTACTTTTACATTAACTATTGATGAACTCTCTCATAGGCTGGCATCACTCTATGTGTGTTGTACATACTGATACAATTAAAATATAGATATTGTGTAAATATAAAAAAACTATATTAGTAAATAATAGTAATTGTCTTTATATTACTTATAAATTAAAGGTCAAGCTAAACTGCAGCAAAGTATATCAAGGCTGCAGGATTGAATTAAGTGTACACATTATTGCAGCGATCCCAGAAGCTGGAGACCACAAATAATTGGCTGTATAAATAGTTATGTTCCTACACCCCAAAATGATATTCTTATATATTATAATTATAGATGGGTCGAATCCACTATTTCTTGACTCCAAATCCTGAATCTGAATCTACATTTTATTTTTTAATCTCGAATCTGAATCCTAACAAATTGTTAGAAATTTTAATGATTTACAAATAGACCTACATTACACAATACAGGCCTAAACTGTAAATTAAGATTTATTTCGATAATACTTTTAATTTTAATCAACCCCAACCACCCCTTGCAAAATACAGGTTAAAATCCATCTAAATTATACAATCTAGAGTCATATTATAGTTTAAAAATTAAAATTTGAGTGTTTTTTTAGTTATTTTTAAAAGTGTTGTTGGAATGAGATAAGTTTCTAAAATAACATGTGAAATAAACAGCTTGGGTCTAGTTATACTTTGATCAACTTTAATCATCATTGAAGGATTATAATTTATTTTGAACCTGACTTAATATGTAAGGCAGGTTGCATAAATACAAAGAATAAAATACAAGGTTTACAATAGTTTAATAAATAGATACAAACGGCAATAATAAAGCTCACATAAATAAAGTACTTTAGGTTTCGTCAGTCTCAGCTATTAAACATTCAGGGAATGAATGAAATCCAGTCGATGCGTTGTATAAAGCTATACAACAGGCTAGTTACAAGATGGCCTGTTGAAATGTCACCTTTTTGATAGAGCTTTATGAGATAATGATCGCTTCCTGCTCCTAGCTGTACTTAGTTATCAGCATCAGGTAATTCAAGAATGTAACAACTAAATCAAGGTAACTCGCCGACAATATTGGTAGCTTCTTATCAATATGGGCACTACTAATTTAATGCAAAGTACACATATGAAAAGATTGAAACTAAAGACTCGGGGATGTACTAAGATTGTGCTCATAGGTATGGTCATTAACTCGTACAGCTCCAGGTTTCCTAGATATATAAAAATCTCAGGGACAAGAGTACTATATCCCAGATGATATTAGTTCCTTTAGTTTGGTTAACCTACTGCGTGAACATCAAGGCCACAAAAGGGGTGCATACCAACTCCCATAAGTTAGGGATTAATAAGCCCCAATTAGGACATAGTTGTCACAATCATGGTTCACCTTGACAGCGCTCACGATCAAATGATATAATAAAGGTGCACATAGGATGTCTAGCCACAGCGAGCACGGAGCTTAAGGAACCTGTCAAAGGGTATAAAATAGAAACAAATAAAGTAAAGAGCTCAAGCGTGGACATGCCAAGCCAACAGTTTAAAATGGTGAACACAATAACTTAAGGGTATTATAGTCCATCAAGAGGGCTGAAAGACCTAATTAGGTCATTAAAAAATTGAGAATAACACCCAATTAGCTAGATTTGACGTTCCCCCAGCAACAAAAGACAGGAGGTAGCCTCCTCAGAAAACAATTACTTTTGCGTGACTAAGCTTAGTTTACAACTACTAGAATAACATCAAGTCATTAAGTGATCTTCAAAACAATGGTTAAGCCGTATATAGTGACACAATATTAGCAAACAATGTATTCGTTTGATAGAATTAGTAGTCTAAACAAATCAGCCACAGCTGACCCATGATATAGCTGGAGGCCAAACCACGTAACTGAAACCACAATATATATAAATATCTAAATATACAACTATATTACACACGATTGATTCTAAAGAAACCAATGCAACACAATTTGTGAATAGGCACACCTGGCCATAAACCTAATCAAATCCTACCATTATTTTAATACATTATTCATATGTGGTTGAGACGTTCAGCGTTCACTCAAACATATCAAGACGTGGACTAGTACATGGCTAGCGAAAACAATTATACTTAAAACATTACATTTGGAAGAAGGTACAGGAAAGGTGGATAGAAACATATAAAAGGGGGACAAACACAATATGGCCTTTACAATGAAAAGAAGAACACAGTTCACACTTTACACTGCTGCCAATGGACAAAGAGGTAATGGATGTCTCTTAAAGAAAATTGATCGTCACCGCCCAATCCCCCGACCTAGGTTTCATTCACTTAAAACATGAGCTAACTGCAACAAAACAATCCCTGCGGGGATTCCAGTCTTCTAATCTAAATAAATGGGCTGTATGTCCACTCGTAGTACACCAGCTGCGTAGAATATTAACGAGGATAGCCATGGAGTGGTGAGGCGCTAGTTGCAGCGAACCCTTGTCGCGGGTCCATCCGACGCCATAGCGCCTTGGCTCGGCACTCTTTGCTATTAGTCGATTACATGCTGAAAATAACCAGATATATTACTGTCTAGTAGGTAACTATGAATCGTTCTGTTTTCATTTTAGCTAGTACAGCAAATACGATATCTACTCTCCGACTCACACCAAAATAGGAAGGGGTAAAAAAAGGTATGTTCAACAATCAAGTCTCAGAGCTAGAGCGCTCGAAGGGGTAAAAGTGCATGCATGAAGTGCAACATTTAAGAGGGGGTAAACGAGACAAATTTCATTTCAACATATTTTTGTTGCGTTTTACCACTCAATTTAAGTTAAATGTAGCTCATTTGAAATGACCCAAGAATGCAACCA
Source organism: Timema douglasi (assembly GCA_901482245.1). Taxonomy (NCBI): domain Eukaryota; kingdom Metazoa; phylum Arthropoda; class Insecta; order Phasmatodea; family Timematidae; genus Timema; species Timema douglasi. The sequence goes on from CABEEJ010002144.1 coordinate 81,926, forward strand.
CTGCCTCAGTAAGACCACGAGAAGTCCAAACTCCACTATAACACATGATGAGTTGTTGTTTACAAGAAGTGAGGCAGAAACACACAATGGCACGAGCTATTTACCATTAGCTCGGCACAATATTAATAAAAAATAAAAATATAAACAGAAATTTTTAATAAAGGCTAAAACAACATTTTTAACAATTAAACATACATTGGAAATAGTAAACTCAATAATGCTTAAGTATGTTTTTTTTTTATATATATCCATTATCTATCTTCGCGTGGAAAACAATGTATTCAATTTCTGAGAATACAGTCTATTTGAAACATGAACATAGTATTTTCAACTTCAATATGTTCATTCACATTTTATTAGGCAGGACTATGTTTGAATATTTTTACAATTACTTCAATAACATTTTTTTTCAAACTCGTAGTTAAAATCAATTTTAAAACAAATTATGAATTAGCAAGTCGTTATTTGATTCTTAAAATTTTACATCATTTACTAAATGATCAGATTACCTGAATTGATTTTAAACAAACAATCGATATACAATGTGTAGGCCGGCTGGCATAAATAAAGTTTTATCAGTGTCTGACTGTTGACAGTATTTATATTTCATGAAACCCAACAAAATATATCTGACTTAAAGAGATCGTAATATGCAATAAATTGGTGTTCTTTGCATAGTTGTAGCTAATTAAAACCAGTTGGGTAGTAAAATGTAACAGTATCTTTATTTTAATCATCACTCTGGTGAGTAAACATAATATACGTCATGGTGGCCGACTTTGCATCGTGTGTAATATGTTATTATTTCTGTTAAAAAAGAGCCGTAATTTGTTTTATTTATTTCGAGTTTATTTGTAATTCTAGTTTTGATTTTCAGTTTTTGAAGAGTTTTAATGTGTTCATTATAATATTTACAAGATTGTTTGTGAGGTGAAAGTTTTAGAAGTGAGCTTCTACTGAAACAGCAGAGTCCAAGTTTCCTATAGAGGTGGGAGGGTAGGGTACTATCCACGTAAGATTTTCCACACAACAAATATTATTATTTTTTTAAATAATGATTTTATTCATGCTAATCTCTTCTGTCCGACAAAATAAAGATTATGGATTAAGTTGTGCTTTTCAAGTAGGTCCAACTAAGTAATTTTTGAATTCAAAATAATATGCTTTGTTTATGAGGTGAAAGATTTGACCATCTACTCCAGTAAAACACTGAATCTCAAATACTTGTCAGGATTTAGTGGATTCAAGGATTCGAAGATTTGAGTGGGCCATCTCTAACTATAATAATACATTCTTGTTTAAAGTTTTAATTTGATTTTTAAAAGTTCGATTATTATTTTCTCCGGCTTCTCTTATTGCTATTATTTATAAATATTTGTTATTGTGTGATTGTATTAAAGCTCTAAAAAACTGATGACATTTACAAATCCAGAATAGTGAAAATTTAAAAATCAAAAGCTTTATTTGATATCCTAAAATCAGGACTTTTATTTCTAGGGTATTTTTAATTCAAACCATATAATCTCTATGTTTTAATAATTAGTTGTCAAATATTTATTTATATATAACTGCATGTTGTAAAATTGTGCAATGGTTTATAAATTTGATCTAAAAAAATATGGTTGACTTTCTTTATTTTACACCAGGTATGTAAAACTTTCATGCATGTGGCTTGATTTAACAAATTCTTCTGATACTTATTTAACAAACTGTGATAACAAGTTGTGTTGATGGTTTTATAACATGTATGTTGTTCACATCATCAGTTAACTAAGATTGTTTAAAGAAAACTTTAAGTATATTCTTAAAAAGCATAACATTGAACTTGTAAACAAGTTTTTTAATCTAATTTTACTACCTCTTCAGGTTATATACATATGTACTAATTAAGCTGATATGTTAAGGATGAGGATGTTTGAATTTAGAAAAAGTGTACTCTTATTTGCATGGGGCGAGAGTGGAAAATCATTTAGGAAAATTCACCCATGGTACATACGATTGATATTCAAAGTTTGAGTTCCCTGTCATTGGCAGTTGAGTCTTGAGTATTATGAAACCTTACCCCACTTTACCCCCTAAAGCATGTTTTTGCATATTCACTTCTCGTGTGGATCATATATTTTAACCAAACCAAATCATCTTTGAAAGGTCTATGCATCTAAATAAACTGTTTGATCATATGCTTTAGAAAATTTGATAGCAGTTATTACAAAGGAGTTTTCAGCTCTTAAACTGATTTACCATCTTACTGATGATGTTGAAGTTTGATTGAGTGAGTAAACTGAGGTAGTTTCTCAAATTTTGTTTCCCAATCATTTTCATGTAAATGTGGATACATAAATTCAATATTACTCATAACTATCTCATAGTTTTAAATATTCAGAAATCCTGGACAGGACATGGAGCATTGTTTCAACATCATCAACTGTTTCCAGGCTGTGGCTGGATCAATTTAGTGAAATTCCACCATCTTATCCTTCACCCGTATTTCTCCTCTCACTTGCACACTTTCTATTATCTACTTCTCCCATCTTTCTTGCCCTCACAGTATTTTCCCTGCATACTGCATCTCCATCATTCTCATTGGCATCCTCTCCTTTTCTATCCTCATTACATATCCATACTATCTCAGTCTTCCTTTCTATACTATCTCATGTACTTCTTCTTGTCCCATTACTTCCTTGATAACTTCATTCCTAATCTTGTGTTTCCTAGTGTCAGCTAACATATAAATATTTTTTGATTGAATATATATATTAGGAACAAAATTTTTCCATGATACATGATATAAATATTTATTTATTTATATCGTTTAACATGCCCATATTTGGTTCCTAAATATTTATTGATTGAATAACAAGATGGACTTGTATGTGAATGATAAATATATTTATCAACACCAGCTGAAATTGAATCAATCTCTTCTAGTCACCGGGCCTATTTTTTTAACTATTAATCCATGATAAGGGGCTTGTATGACTAATAAAATTACTGTTGTCTTAAATGTGATAGTTTATGTTTGTATGAACAACTAACATATCAAATAATTTTATCAATCTATTGACTAATATTCTTTAGATAATTGTGGAAAGGAGATGACACAAGAGGTCTAAAGAGGTTTCACCTCAAGCCCAGATGATGTATAAAGTAGTTATATTTGTGTATGGCTTCAGCCTATCATACCTAATATATTGTCACTAGTTATTTGGAGTGAGTAAATGTACCCCCATTTGTGTGGGGGAGTAGTGAGAAACAATTTTGTTAACACTACCCTCATGATACTCAGCCCGGAACTTAACACCATCCTCCCTGTCGCCAGTAAATCATACTGAATGTGCCAGACATTTAGGCTGAGGGGCTACCAATGTAGGAGTAATTTATTATTAACTAGCATGAAGTACCCGGATTTATCTTGGATAATAGTTAAGGATAAAACTATTTTAAAAACTTAAAAAAGGATTAAACAGTAAATCTAACAACTTTTTTAAAAAAGAAAAGGGTTAGAAGTGGAAAAACTTAAAAGAACAGTAAGAGGGGGAAGGGGGGGGAATTTTTTCAGGTTTAGAGTTCCAAAAAGCATAAAAGGTAAATCAATCAAATTTAGCATTTTTACCACCATTAAGTTACCTCCGTTTACCCTGATTACCGTTTTTAAACAATTTTTCCTTTTTAACCTTATAGCCCTTTCTGTTCATTTGCCATATTTCTACCCTTTTGGCACACTTGGCTTATTTTTACCCTTTTCTTTCCTTCTAGCCATTTTACCTTTTTGGCACTTTTCCTACTTTAATCCTTTTTTGCATTTTTTTGCCTTATTTACACTTTTTCCCCTTTTTGATTTTTTTTCCCTCTAGCCCTTTTTGCTTGAAATCCTTTAAACATTTTTTTACTTACCCTTTTTATCCTTTTTAAAAAACTATATTAGATTTCCTTTTTGCACTTTTTACACCTTTTTATATGAAGTACCTGGCTTTTCCTGCTAGAAATATTTTAGGGTTAAAAGGTTAAAAAGCACAAAAAAGATTAAAATTAAATTTGACCATTTTTTAAAAAAAAGGTAATTAATAAGAGGAAAAGTGTAACTAAAACAAAGAAAATTGTAAACTAGGTCCAAAGTATATCTTATAAAATAAAAAGGGAATAACGGTTCAAAGTATTCAAATCCATACAGAAAAGTAGGGTTCTAAAATAATTTCCTTTTCGCCCTTTTGGCAATTTTTACACTTTTGCACATTTGACCCCTTTTACTATGTTAAACGTTTTTGGCCTTATAGTACACTACCCATTTTACCCCTTTAATCCGTTTTACACTCTACCCTTACACTTTTTATTTTAGTTTTTAATTGATTTGATTTATTTTTACCCTTTTTTTAATGAAGTAGCTAGCTTTTCCCAGAGAAATATTTTAGCATAAAATTATTAAAAAAGGAAAAAAAGATAGAAATTAACTATAGTCAAATTTGTATCTAAAAAAAGGCTAAGTAATAGGAAATAGATTATGAAATTCATTAAAAAAAGGTATAGGAAAAGGGAAAATATATTGGTAAAATGGCAAAAAGTATATTTAGTAAAAATAAAAAGGGTAAAAGAAAGTCGAGTTCAATAATGGTTGCATCAATTTAGAGCTTTTCCCATTTCCCGGGTTTAAATTTGGAAATTTTATATGTTTGGACATAATTTAGCTCTCCTGGAATTTATATTCACTTATATGTCAAACTTATATTTTATAAACACCAAAAAAATGTTTTTTATATTAGTTTTATGAATCTTGAGGTAACCCCACTTCTCTATTTTAATGCTTCTTCATTTTGAAATGTAAGAATCAGGCCTTAATAATTGTTTGGGATGGTTCTTATACCCACTTGACAAATTTTAATCTTATACAATATTTAAAGTAATATATTATCTTAGTTTTGGGAGTTTTGAAAAAACCCATTTCACCAGTTCCCTTTCTAAATAGCAAATATTAAAAAAAAAATTATTTAAGTAATCTCTCTACATTATTTGGAAAAATAAATGTTATGCTTCATATAAAAGATTTTTTTTTTACCTAACCCCTTCCCCTTTCTCTTGTTTTTTCATTTAAAATCTTAAATCACTTACAGTTATTTGGGGTGTTCTTTATACCTTCTTGCAGAATTTCAGTTTTATAGTACACGAAAAAGTAGTTGTGTCTATTAGTTTTGGAAAATATGACCTCCTTTATATCTAAACAATTCCTACTTAGAAATCTCGAATTTAAAATTGTGATTTTTCTGTTAAGGCGCACTGCTCTCTTCTCATTTCCCTCCCACAATCCCAATTGTATATTTAACATTTTCAGCCCTAAATATTTTCTTATAGTGGTATTTTTAATTGTGAAGAATTTCAGTGTTTAGAATTTTCTGATTACATGGAGCAATCCTGCTATCCTGCTAAGCAAAATTTAAAGTTTCTAGGCCCGAGGTTTACGTAAATATGGTAATGAGTGAATCAGTCAGGCAAACATCATCCGTCCATATCCAGCCTCTTAGGGGATAAAATTTTATAAACCCTCTAAAAAAATAATCAAATTTTAGAACGGAACCTTCATTTTAAATTTCAAGGCTCTATGTCCAGTGGTTGAAATGATACATCAGTGAATTTTGAAAATTTTAACCCCCATTTTTCACCCCTTGTAAGTCATATTTCTCAAAACACCATCTTATCTCTTACCTAGGACCTAAAAGGATCTTTCCCGTCAAATTTAAAGTTTCAAGGCTCAGGGTTGAGTGAGTATGTGATTGAGTTTTGCCTTGTATAGAAACAATAATTTTATGGGTTTGGCGTACATGTTCTGAACCATCTGATTATATTACTACATGACTTATAAGCTAACTTAACCCTAGAATAAACACAACACGTAGCGCCCCAATCGTTCATTTGTAGGTGTGAAAGGAGACTCATAATGTTACACTTTTTCCACGATTACAGGATTTGAGACCACGACCCATTGTCCAGTAGACAGATATGCTACCGAGATAAGCGGATGGACTTGTCCTAAGTTAAACTAGTTGGTGAATCTTGTTCAAATACAAAACTATACATAAAGTTTAGGTTGTATACACCGAAAAAAAATTATTGAAAAAATTTTTTGAAAATAAAATACATAATTTTCTTTATATTATAGAGGGTAGCTTCTTCTAAAATGTCAAATATTAATAACATAAAATTAAACGTATTATTTATATTAGTTCTACTAATATCTTTAAATTCTTATAAATCAAACACTTCAAGTTCAGGATCTGTAAAGTGACCAAAATGTGCATTCAAAACTTGAAACATGCTATTTACTCTTTATTTAACACAACGTACAGCCTGCCAATTACTTGTTTTGTACTAGCCCGCCATACACAAAAGTGTAGGAAGTTGCATACGGGACACGGGGTCTTTCACATCAGTATTTATTTTCTTCCTTGATTTAGAGCAGTGTTAGCGCGATAGAAAAGAGCGAAGAAGAAAGAAAGTAAGGAAAGGAAAAATTAATCATTCTTATCAAAACTTCAACTCCGTTCTCTTGCGCAATCCTTTCCCCTTCCCTGATTACACACTCCTCCACCCCTCGAACCCCTTCAACGACCCAATTGGATTCTATTTTCAACCCCCTCAGACAAGCCACAGATGTAGGATAGATGAAATCGTACTCCATCTCAAATAATTTGAGAATTTATATTTTATTTTTTGTTCAGCCCTGCACTTCATCTCAAATCATGGCAACTTTCAAAATGGTAGTCCCATACCTTAGCTTGGACTGTAACGTGTCTGCCTATTGAGCAAAGGATTCCGGGTTTAATTCCTGACATGTATCATTGGTGAAACGTGGGCTCCCACTTTGACAGTTATGGATTAATGGCTGGGAGCTGGATGTTGTGTCTGTTCTAGATTTAAGTTAGCTTACAAGTTGTATGCTGATATAAGGAGTCTATTCAGAAAGTGTGCGTTAAATACGGCAAATTAAAGCAAAATATCCAAACCAATGGTTTTCAAATGGGAGTTATGGCACCCAATGATACTGCAATGGGTACCTGTGAGGATGCCACAAAATTAAGGCCGTTTTTATAATCAAGTCCACAAGTAATGCACAGAAAAACTGTTTTTGTTTACTGGCCGAGCGCAGCGAGGTTTTATAACTTGACAATATTGCATTTCATCCGTCTGTCTGTTTATCCATATCTATGTTCCACAATAACTGTCAAATGTGTGGACCAATTTTAACTAAATCTAGCAGAGACATATTTGACCCCAGGTCAAACGATGTTTGCCTATAACTCTTCAGTCTGACTATCCGTTTGGATAAGGCAGCCAATCGGCCTTTTTTTATATACGTGTCAGTGCACCTGGCTACTACCAATCTAAGGACACTTAACGGGGGAACGTAACTATACAGTTTCTATTTACTCAGTTGCTATAATTTATTTAACTTTCTTATTCCAAATACTTTTTAATTTTAAATAATTTTTAGTTATTATAATATTAACTACTAAATCGAACATTAAATATTTGTTTTTGTACAAACTGTAGCTAAATCCATGAGACTCATACTGAAAATAGCCTATATAAGATCACATACTAATTCTCAAGTCAGAACTTGGCCGTTAAGATAGAGCGAACCTAGGGCGCAAAGGTCCTGGGCATATTTCAACTCTTTTTTTTAAGCGTAAAATAATATTTAAATCAAACAAGTTTCTAATTATTTATCAATAAATAAATAATATTATCTAAAATTGAGAATATATATTTTTTATTACTAACAACATAATCATATTAGTTTTATGACATCCGAGGTCACTTTGATTTTAACTAAAAATTAAAGAAAATTTTAACAGAAAAGGAAGAAAAGAAGGACAAAAATGTCGCTAAAGGAGTGTCAGTCACAGTGTTATGACAAACGTTCTGTTATGGTTGACACTGGAGTAGTGTTCAACATATAATAAGTAAGAAAAACAGTCTGGTATTGTTTGTGAAATGCGACAATCACTCACTAAACTTAGTGGGTGTACCTACAGTCAAGCGGAATACAATGATGGTCACATTTTTTGGAAACCTTGAAGCTCTTTAAGTATCAATCTTTCCTTCAAAACAGTGCTGGAAAGATCTGAAAAACTCTGCGCCTGTGATTGTGAAGTCGGAGCCCAAAACCAGATGGATTGCAAGGATAGAAGCAGTGAAGCTGGTTAAAAAGTACCTTGAGAAGATACTTAGAGCTATCCAGGACATTACAGACGATGTAAATTAAACCAGTGAAATAAGAAGTGACTTTCTTTGACTTTCTTATTGATGCCAAGGGACTGTGCTATGCTGAAGATATTGAGTATTTAAACCAGAAGTGCAAACATTTGGTAAAATTTTACAGCTGTGATATTGATGGACAACAATTATATGAAGAAATTTTAGATTGTCGAATGTTTTTATCAAACCGGGCCAACATGAAAATATCAAAACTTGAAGAGCTTCTAGATTGCATTGCTCAGTATGCAGATGAGAGCGTTTTCCACAATCTTCGCAGTGCTATTCAGATAGTGCTAACCATCATCAGTTGTGAAAGCTGAAACTAATCCTTTTTTATTTTAAAGCCTTCATGGGTCAAAGCAAATTGTGTGATTTGCTCTGTTGAGTGTGGAAAGAGAAGAAACAGAAACAACAGACTTTAAGCACATAATAGATAAATTTGCATCAGTAAAAACATGGAAGGTGCATTGGTAATTTTCTTATGTTGTCATAATGTGTTAAAAAAATTAATGAGTTTGTCTTATTTTTGAGCAGATATTGTGGTAAAGTTGTTTAAAAGACAGATGTCAGGTGTTTGGACATAGGCGCAATTTCAGTGCATGCCATAGGCACTATTTTATGTCGATCCACCATTACGTATATCACAAAATACAGAGCTCTCATGTTCATTTAACGTTTATTACGTAATGAAAGAAAAGTATGGTCAGTAATGTTCACAATATGATGAAAAACAAACAGAAGGTAAATATTCTTATCTATCTGATTATATCCCACCAAGGAGTAAAACAAAATTTCAGCCATTCACAATCCAATTAAGATGTTTTCTTATTGATGGCTGGTCATCATTTTAAATATTTATTTTCTCTAAAACGTATCCCTTATTGGTAATCCTCGATCATATCTAGAAGCAAACTATCAATATAAAATCTTATTAATAGAGACTCCATTTCACTTTTCCAGAAGATGTCATCCCTCTAAATTTTCGTGAAGAACATTCCTTTTCTTGTACAGACCACAAAGTAACACGACCGTCTTCCAGTAATGTGTAATTGTCCTCGCACTTGGTAATAGTAACTATCCTTTTTTTTAAAAAAGATATAATTTACTTGTAATATGAAAAACTTGATTTTTTGGCATTTTCTGGCTTCATTTGGTGTAATATATTTCGCCGATGCAGGGAACTTAATTTCTACGATAGCATCATCATCTATAAATCCACCGGGAGATGTTGCATTAATGATAGATTCCTATCGACTACCAACCCCATCCTTTCAACTTTTACTCCAAGAACTCCTTTCAAACCTTCTATTGCCATATGTTCATGTTCAGCACCATATCGAGTCCTGTCATTTCCAAAGAATGTTCCATGTAACATAGTCTTTACTTGATTTGCCTTCGGTGTGGTCTGTCTCATTTTGCAAATTTTACCAAACCATGAATCTGTCACTCTCTTCCTTCGCTGTCTTCTCCATTCTTCATTCTGACTTTGTTCGACCGTTTCATAAATCAAGGCTTTCCTCTACTCTTGTCATATGCAAACTACAAATAAACTGCTATTTATTCAGATTATAGTCTCCTTCATTGAGGTCAGCTTTAGCCGGTTTGTCTAGAACCTCATAGTGCTCATCTGAACCTGAAGACTTAATTTGGGGTTTTCTGAAAGGAGGGTACTACAATTTCCATTTGGTACTTGCATTTCGACGTTTAGCTTTCCGTGTGACAAACCGTTTATTGTTTACTCCAGGATTGACAATAGCCATCTTTTTGTGCAAGAGTCTGTGAAGTGTAGGACCTTTGTTGTGGGAAGTAACTGCTGCTGTACAGCGAACTTGATAAGAGCCCCTTAAAACATAGTTAATGCGCTTTCTGTCTATGAACTTGGCAACTACACTATTAAATGAATCTGCAACATTATTACTAACGTTAAAGAATAGGCTCCAAGCATGGAATGCCAAAGAACTACGAGCACTAACTATATCTTCCCATAAGTCATATTTAAAAAACGCTGGCACTAAATTTGTTTCGCCAGCTTTTCATCCCTGACAAAAATATCCTCGCTCCCCATTCCGAGAATGATCACCAAAAACATGACTTGGCCCATTAATTATATCTTCCTCTAGTTGTTTGACATTTTCATGACGAGGAAAAAGTTGTACTTGACGATATTTTATTGCCTCAGTTACAGCATATCACATTCTTTGTTGAATGAATGTCCTAATAATTCCAGGAACTGGACCAATAGGCTCTTTACTCTTTTTCCGATTTCCTCTACCCTATTCACATTGTTGCGAAGAATGTGATTTGCACATTCAATCTTTTTTATCTCGAAATCAGGACCATATGGCTTGGCTATGCTTAAACGTTTCATGACATTGCTGTCCCCATCTCCTAAAATATAATAAAATCCACTTATTAATTCGATATCATATCTACTGGTAAGGCAAAATCATTTATTAATATTAATTTTTGTTGGGTTCCCGATGAAATAACTGTATTATGAATTAAAACTTATCGATGTCACAACATTCACTAAATGTTTAAAGTGCTATGTAAGTTACCCATAAGTTCGGTGTACACAATTCCATACATTAGTACACTTTGCTTGCCCTATGATGTCTGCTTCCATCGCAGTGGCAGACTGGGTCCAATTTTTATAGCATACGTGCTCTCTTTCAGGTTTGTCTTGGGAAGATGATCTTTCACAAATAGAGCAATAGGAGTTGCGAACACCCTTGTATATCACCTTTTTTGTCTTGAAGCCAACAATGCATGCCTAGTGTAATAAACAAAATTTAGTGTAAGGGATATTTACCTACCGGACCATTAAAATACTTTAAACTGAAAAGCAAAGACAAAATTGAGTTTTAAAAGTTAATTTAGTGACTACTATATCATATTAAATAATATATTTAGCTCAAAACAGAAAGTTCTAAGTCTCAATACTATGTATTATATATAACTTACCAATCCTGAGAGAGCGTCGTATTTGCTCTTATAAGATATTTTGCACCATGCTTCATCTGTCACGACAGTTATCATTGGTCGACCCTCTTTATCCACATTTCCGGCTTTGACAGCCAATTCTGCTTCCTCACGCGTGGCAGTCATCATTTCATCAGAAGCAATGCTTCCTAGATGTTCACCTACTTCTTGGTGTATCTTTTGGTATATAGGATTGCCCATACAAGGCATATCTAGTACTGCAAACAACTCTTCCATCTGAGAAAAACCTTGGCCTGTGTTAATAATGCCAGCCACCATAGCGGTATTAACCAAAATTTGGAATTAATATATTGTTCATTAAATAAGTTAACACTATAATGTATTATGTAATATTTACCGGTGTGAAGACAATGGTGTCTGTGGCACATCTTCCGGGAAAATATCCACTATAGCTTCTGTTTCTGAATCAACAGTAGCCGAATATATGGTATTATCTAGATATGTGGGGGTGGCGACTCTAAATGTGGAGGTAGAATACTCTCAATAGTGTTACCATCAGTTAAGCTACAGGATGGCATCTCTAAATGTCGAAGGCACTTTGAAATGTATCGATTGTAGTATTCCTAAAAAAAAATAGAAATAATTTATTGATGTAAAATATTATAATTTGTAATAAATAAATCTTTGACTAAAGTTTTTGTTGAATTTATGTCTTATGCATTCTTTAATTTTTTCATTAAAAATACATACACCTATTTTACACTATTATGTTTACAGTTAAACTGCTATTTTATTTTTATTACTAAAGTTATTTTGAATAAATTAAATACATACATAAAACTAAGAAAATATTTCAGGAAGACTATTAACATAAATTTTATGATTCTCAATTTTTTAAATTCTCATTTTAGCAAAATGTAATATCATAAATTTAATAAACTAGTATAGTTTTGAACTACACCAAACCAATTAATTTGTAAAAATGTTCCAACGTTTACATTTAAAATATATATATATTCCACATTAAATTAATTTTACCCAGGCCTAAACAATACCACAACATAATTTGCAATATACAGTTTTTATTAGTGTATTATAGCAATCAGAGCTTGGCTGCGAGAACATAGCTATTTTATTTAGATTCCTTGGGGAAATATGAGGTATAAATTGGCAACTGCATGTCGACGCATCGTCAGTAACGCTCGATGCTGTTTTCTTGCAGCAAACCTCGGAAGGTAGTAAACCGGTAGCGTTTGCCAGTAGGACTTTAAATGCGGCGGAGAAGAAATACAGTATCTATGTAAAGGAGTGCCTCGGATGCGTATTCGCTGTAGATAAGTTTTCGGTCTACTTAGTACTTAGGAAATTTGACCTGTTCACCGACAATATGGCATTGTCCTGGATGTGGAACCATCCCAAACAATTAGGCAAGATAGGGCGCTGGATTTGGAGGCTCTCTAGATATAGCTTTAACACCCACCACATTTCTGGGAAAATGAATGTGGTAGCGGATGCATTATCCCGGATGTCCGAAGACCTTGATCTCTTTGGGGAACTCCAGGAAATGGACCCCCTTTATGTTATTCATACCATCCCCAAGTCCTTCATTTCTATTGGTGTCCATCAGTCTGAGGACGATTTTTGCAGGTGGGTAGTAGAAAGGATCAATGCGGGAGAGGTCGTGGAAAATTACTACTTCCGTAAAGGTCTCCTAGTATCTAATATAAGGGGCATAATCAGGTATTACGTTCCTGAGAAGCTTAGGCCCATACTCCTCAGATACTTCTACGACTCTGTGATCGGTGGACACTGTGGGATACTTAAGACAGAAGGCAAACTCTATAAAGAGTTTTTCTGGCCTAATTTATCCAGGGATGTTAGGGATTGGGTGCGCAGGTGCAAGCCATGCCAGAAGGCCAAGTATTCACAGAACTCAAAGATCAGCCTCCACTCTGTCGATATCACAATGCGTCACTGGGAAAATGTCTTTGTAGACTATGTCGGGCCCCTCACTCGCACTTCCCTGGGTAATACTGCTATTTTGATTGCCATGGATGCGTTTACGAAATTTGTGGTATTGATCCCTCTTAGAGACATGAAGGCATCGACCACGATGAACGCCCTGTCTTGACAGATTTGGGCTCTACTATGGACCCCTAGGGTTATTGTGAGTGATAATGGGCCATTTTTTAGGTCCAAGGCATTCAGGGGCATGTGTTTCTCTTGGGGTATAAGGCACGTGACTACGAGTACCTATAATCTCGTGGAAACCACGTGGAAAGGTTTAACCACAATTTGAACGTGGCGCTGACCATCTTCCACTACCATGACCACTCCCACTGGGACAAACACCTTGACTTCTTGAACATTGCGTTCAATTTGGCATTCCACGAGTCGACCAAAGCAATCCTCGCTTCGGTTTTCTTTAACAGGGATTTAAACGATCCCCTCTTGGCTCTCTGGGATGTCAATCCACTCTTATCCGAGGCCGGCGACCACACGTTTGAGGAGAAGTGTGAACTTGCTGCACCTGATTTATCTTGGCTTTATTTTGTGTTGGTCGTCGTTAGTGGTTTCACAAACATCAACCTTAGTAGTCCCCGGGGTGCACATACACACGTATACAGAAAAGACTGGACTGACTTGACGAACTTACAATATTACCACGAAGGGGAGTTGTTCCCGATGATGATACTATCATTTGAAGAGGAGAAGAGTCTTGTTGGCTTGAACCGGAAGGTGACTGACTTACTGACTTATACTTACCATTCCGTTTTAATATCTTCTTGCTCTCTTGTACACTGATGGTTTCCTTCATTTCTGCTGGAAAAAAATGTTCATGACGAACAGTTTGTTTGGACGATGGCAGCCCATCATCGGGGCACCCAGCAGTGTTAGGGGTGCCCCCTTGTCGCTCACCATCAACTGCAACAAACCGTCACAAGTCACTGTTATATTGAGTATAAAAATCTTTTTAATTGTTAATAAAGTATAAAGCTTGCTTGCTTTTATAAAAAGGCTAAAAGTTGACTAGCAAAACGTTTAATAGTTTTTCTGATATTCAACATAAAATGAACAGAACTATTCGATTGGTATTTTTTGGAGAACTTATTGTAAAATAAATTGCAGCTAAATATTTCTATACTTAATTCTATTGAAAGGATTTGAATAACCAAAACAATCAAACTTGTCTAACTATAATTTTTTAAATTCTAATAACACACAAATGGTTAATGTATTTTAAATAAACCACTAATAAATATTACGGGTATTGGATCTTGAGTGAGTCTATATACTCCCATGATAATAACAAATATTTAAACCCCAACAAAATGTCTTATTCCCTTCTGAAAAAATATTATATTTGAAAATGGTAAATTCGAGTTTAAGAAGGTATGAATTCCAACCAATAAAATACGAGTGTTCTTCTAGAAGAAGTTCATTGCTGCAGAAATAACGGTCTAGTATTATAATTAATCATATAGTTCATATCTCAAAACAAACCAAGTTTTCCATGAAAATAAGAAAAATAAAGTATTAATCAACAGTCCTTTATATTTACTCCACATCTTATTTACCAAACCAAACATCTTAGTTAACATCATACCTACCCTATCAACTAGTATATTCATCAATCCGTATTAAAATCCCATCAACCATTCTCCATATTAACCCGTATCAACATCCTATCAACCAGTCTCCACATCAACCAATATCAACATCCTATCAACCAGTGTCCACAATCTATCATCCAGTCTCCTTATTCTATCTGCACCGGAAGGGTTTTGACTTTATTTTGTGTTGGTCATCGTTAGTGGTTTCACCAACATCAACCTTAGTAGTCCCAGGGGTGCACATACACAGGTATGCAGAAATATAAAGAAATAGAGGAAAATAGAAGTAATGCAATTTAATTAAAAATATGATACATGATCAATATTTAGCACGTAATCTCCATAAGAACTGTCTATACTAACTAAATATGAAATGAGGTAGCTTGCCTAAGCCTTGGCCAACAAGGGGCGTAAGGCGCCGGAAGGACTAACTCAGACAATTGAGTTAGTTACTGGTCCCTCTATCACAAGGCATGTTGGCCGAGCACGCTTAGTTATTACTTACATAGGGCAAGTTCAAGTCCAGTTACATATAGAGCGCCCTGAATACAGAGTAAAACCCCTTACAAGAGGATCGACCAACTTACATGGGTATATCAAAATCTACGGGCCAAGCCCGGTCGGGAACACGTCCCACAATTTGATCACCCAAGGGGCGATCAATATCACAACATACATACAAGTAATTAATGACTGCTCCAGCCATTCCAGAGGGGCAGAAACGGCTCATGAGCTGTATACTCCAAAGGGAAGTATTACTGCGTAATAACAAAGATTAACCGCGGGCCAATCTTGAGAAGCATCAACGGCCCACAGGTTACTCACTTAACACAAGTGCGTGGGGTTTACAAAAGTACCTAACTAGGTGTGGATCCCAGGCCTCCATATAATTTGAACCATCTCTTTCCCTGGCAAGCTACCTTTGAGTTACATCAGTGTCTCAATATCGACACGGTTTATTACCTAATACTAACATGAAAGTTATCCTATTCATCCAGCCATGAAATAGGCTAATCCTAATCTTTAACATCTAACTGTAAGTTCTACTCTATACATCACTTAACATCTAACTGGAAGTTTAATCAATACATCCTCAACTTCTAACTGGAAGTTTACTTGATACATCCTTAACTTATAACTGGAAGTTTAACTTAATACATCCTGCGGTTCAATAGGCTAATCCAGTGACTTGTTCCTGTCCAGTGGATCCATTTCCCTGAACTGTAAGCCTTCTTGATATGATAGATCAGCCGACGTGATTAGAGTGCGTAGTATGCCAACGGCGCTGATGGTGTCCTGCCGTGTTCTATATTTCTTCCAAGCGGCCCGGAGAATATATAGTATGAGAACTCCACGTGATGGGGTGGTCAGTACGAAGAGGAGGAGGAAAACGTCCCTCTGATTCTAGAACAATGACTTGCGTCGGCCAACACCATTCACGGAGCTTTCAGTTGACTGTAACTCGTTGTCCAGTGTGGAGTTCTTCCCTGTGGTTGCGCTCGGCCAATTCTCTCGATGTTGTTCTTTTGAGTGGGGCATCAGGCTCGACGGAAGAGTCGGTGAAGTAGGTATGTAAATAAACAAACAATTGTTACGGGCGTAGCATTTAACACTAGTATCACATTTGTTAACTCTTGACGACTTGCTTGTACCACCAAAATATTCGTATTTTACACTTGAACGGGGCTAAGCCCGTTACATTGCTTTTGTGAATCTCCAGAAGTCACAAAGGAAAGTGGCTTCGGCTTACAATCGGGGGTGACTCCCCGTTTCATTTATTGTTGGTAATTATGTAGTTTGAAAGTGTTTCCCCCAGAGCTCAGTGGTAGATAAGTCGTCGGCTAGCCTTGCATACAAGGGAAGCGGGCCATGGTCGATCGATAGGTTTTTAACTCCTGTCTCTGTGCTATTGAGATAGGTCGTGGACCCATCTTTAACTCGTCGGGTTCATGTGAGCCACTTAAAGGCAGTGGTACAATGAGTCAGTGCCCTGTCCTTTATTACTAGCGTCGAGGTAATGTTTAGTTGCATATCATGTGGTGGGCACTTTATTCGTCCCCTTTTCTTGTTGTTTGTTAATTAGTAAGGGGGCCCCTACTTCCTATATTTTAAGAAAATGTTATATATGATATTCAATTATTGAATCTGTGAGGCCTGGGACTTGTGAACAATCTAGTGTTTGCATGAGCGTCGGTCCAATGTAAGAGGACACAATAAGATATGTACTTTACCTAAGAAGACTTCCACCTTATGTGATCTCTGCGAGTTGGTAATCTCCAACAATCATGTGTACGAGTTGTCCAAGTCTCTCCCGGATTGGGTGATCCCGACTGAGCTCTACTAGTACTGGACCTTGCAATACTAATCATGAACATGGTGTTTTAGTGTAAGCTCTACAAGTTTTTCTTGAAAAACATATTGTAATATAATAAGGAAACAATATTTCAAATATAATCATAGAATTCAATGTAGAAAGGAGTTGAAGTTTGTAATTTAATATAAATTCCAAAGATCAACAAGATATGGACCTTAGATAGAGCAAAAACTTATTGAAATTAGGAAATCTACTATATTCATCATAAAATGAAATAGTTAAGAACACATTAAATTAATATAATTCACATATGTATACATATAACACATTAAAATAATTTAATTTAAACTTTACAGTTTAAGTCAAGTGTGAATATTGGCGTTGACAGGTAAATTGTATAAGTTTTAGATTAGTAGAAGTTTATGAATTACAATAATAAAATGATGTAAAATTATAGTTTAATCTGAATTGAAATCATTTGAATTTTATTATTATCTGATTTAATGCCCTTGTTCCTTTTTCTTAAAAAGCTGGTGCATTCCAGCCAAGGTTCACCAAGGTTGGATTGTATGAAGGACATGGAACTGTGCTTGTAATTTTTTTTTTCATCTCAGAGAGGACAGAGAGGAGCGTCCGAAGGCATAAATATCAGTCCATTTGGTTCACCGGTGACTTATTCCTCATCGTGTAATTCCGGTACAGCAACATGACAGAATACGACCCTAGAAAGGTGTTGGAGCTCGGGATTGTGCCGTGGATTGGGAGGTGTAAAGGAATTTGCAGGGAGAAGAAGATATTCATCAGGAACCTTTGCGAGATCGCTATCGGACTATTGGGATGAAGATATTCTCGAACGCATCAAGGCCAGCATCCAGATACCCATGTTTGTGGGGAAGAACAAGTGATATGGCAGCCTCGATCATGCAGGATGCACATCAATCATTACTAGGATGCACTGAGAACCCCATCACTCTGGAACCCAGGGAGTAAGAGTTGTAGCGTCTTATCATAGTTACAACGCTAAATTTCAAAAAGACACTAAATTATTTACAATAATATTATATGATGTTCTAAGCTCACCAGGCTCCTTTTCACAGTTTACACCCCAAATCTGACTGTCTCCCACACCACACAACCGGCTAACGCAAACATTTTGCCAAGACTGAATGTGCAAGGGAACTGGCTGGGCCAACATCGAGTGTTCACTAAAGCTGCCGCGAAGTATTAAGTATAACATTTCCAGCTCTATATGGTCTAACGTTGCCAAGATGATTGTTCTCATGCTTTCCACGGCTTTCTCGTCACATGTTCCCATTTCATCATTACTCCCTTCCCATTTTTCTCTCTTAGAGTCTATCTTTTGTGTAACCCCTACCTTCCCCCTTTCTGAGCTAAAGATATCAAATAAATACTGCCAGGAGATCGGAGGACACTTCACGCTTGGCAGGATATCGATATTTAACACGTCTACCTGTTCAATAAAAAAAAAGTAATAATAAACTTAAGTTTCGACTTTTGCACGCCAAAATTCTTTTTCGGCTAAAATATGTTATCTATTCAGAGTCTTTCTAACTTAAGGAAACATATAGTAATTAATTCAGAGTCCTTCAGAAGTGGGAAAATATGTTATATTTTCAGAGTCTTTCCAACTTATGGAAATATATAATAATAAGTTCAGGGTCCTTCTGACAAGGGAAAATATGTTATATATCCTTTGTTGATAAATAAAACTTATGTTCAGCTAATTAACTTCTGACATGTTGGCTTCGACTTTATTTATATTTAACTAAGTATTTTACACCTTCTTGGTAATATTCTTTAATTATTTTCTGTTTAATCCCCTTTTTTATTCTAGTTGGTTTTGCGCAATAATGCTGAGTGGGTTGCTTGGAAACATGAGCGAATATATTATTTAATAATATATTCTACTTTTTAATGTCCTATCTGCTCACCCTGTATTTATTCTCCTCTTAATTTATAATTTAGTAACTTTGTATGCCTGCCTTTGTCCTGGAGGATGAAAAGGGGCTACAAGGCTATTCACATTTAACTACACTAATGAAGTAGGGATGAGTAAGATGGAAATGATAAGAAGTGTAAACGAATTTGCATAAGAGGAGAGTGAGAAACCATATGAGAAAAATCCCCCTTCAATACACCCATCTGAGATTCGGACCACGAGTGTCATCGACAATTCAAACTAGAGATCTTGATGTCCATTCCATGTGCCCATCTATGCTGATTTGGAAATCATCATTAAAATATTTTATGGTTTTCGAAACTGGAATTTCTTGAATTTGTGGTTTTAATGAGTCCCCCTTACTAACCGTTTGGGCTATCGACTAATGGGCTAGGGATAAGAAAGTTGGAATTTAGAGGAAGTGTTTCCGTGGGATAAACCATTAAGGTAAAAAATATCTCAAATCGCCATAACGTGATTTAATCCCTTATCTTTCTATTCTCGATAAACTATATAAGAAGAGACTAACTGCTTCAGGGGTTGAATTGTCTAAGGCGACACACTCGTATTATATTGATCTGCTGAAGACGGAGAGATCGGGTATCGAATACCGGTCAGGACTACTTAGTATTGTTTTTCCTGAATGGTTTCTTACAATCCTTCTGGGTATATTACCTCAATAATAATTTCTTCTCCATCCCTACTCCATTAGAGTACTTATCATATATGCGTATAACCAGAGAAATGAGTAAGATACTATAGATAAAAGAAGAAGAAGAGGCTGGTGCCTTCGTCTGCGTACCCACTGGAACTGATGAATAAATGTATCTATTATTTTTCGAGAAATATGTAGACATGTTTCTAAAAGGTAACAAAAAAATGTTGCCTTTAATTTTTATTGATTTTTGTTTCTAGGGAAACCACGCCTCATAATTTTTTTAGAAAGAGCTGCAAAGGTCTGTTTAGGGTAACTTTATTTTTTATGTTTAACTTGTGTGGCTTAAATATTTTTATTGTTTTTTAATATGAAGTATTTTGGAAGGAAACTCACTCAGGTGGCTTAAGAAGTGTGTTGTAGCGAACATTATTTAAAGGAGATGACAAGAGATACTTTTGGGTATATTTTGTTAATCTGTTATAATTTATTCATTGTTATTATGTTGGTGAGAGAATATTTAAAAAATATTGTATTTAGCTTACTACCAATTTTTCACGATCAGAATTTTTCCATAAACCACTACCAGGATTCTAAACCATGACAAGAATTATTAAAGGACAATGATAAGTACACATTACAGGATGGCGCGCGGGAACGGGCGATTTTTATTTTGAATAATGCATTTCAAGGCCATAGCTTAAGTTGGCAGGACTGTGATGATGCCATTAAATTTCCCAGTCAATGCCGTTTAGTTACCATGGAGCAATGGTCAGGTGTGCATCGAGCGCTTTCAGTAAAAGCATTTAAAAAACAATGATTGTTATGGAGGTGCGTGACGAAAATGTCGACGTCACTTTCAACTTCGGCGTCATGAACTGGTTCTGTCATCTCACGCTGTAAATATATGGGTTTCAGACTTTGAAACAACAGGTTCAGCATCCAGGGCCAAGAAATAATGTTCAAACGCCAGAAACTGCCGAAACAGTCAAAGCTTCGTTCCTGAGGAGTCCACAGCGTTCTGCACGGTTACATGCAATGTCGTTAGGATTTTCTCACCGCACTTTAAGCAGAATATTATTCTCAGATTTAAAGCTGCATACGTACTATATTCAGGTAGTCCAGGATTTGAAAGCCTGTAATTTCAATAGAAGAATTGTTTTTGATGAACAGTTTTTAGCAAAATGTAACGAAAACGAAGATATCCTGGAAATCTTTAGATGTTTGAGGAATCCCACTTTCATCTAAGTGGTTATGTTAACAAACATAACTTTAGTTACTGGGGGTGCGTAGAATTTCTCCTTTTACACCAGAGACCATTACACAGTGAAAAAATTACAGGGTGGGTGCGGTGCCGTCGAAAGGAATTATTGGGCCATATTTTTTTTAGGATTACAATGACCGTGGGGAGACTGTAACTTCAGAACTGTACGTCAACATTGTTCAAACGTTTCTTGGTGATGAACTAGAGAACTATCCAGTGATTAGATTCCACACGGTTTCAGCAGGACGGAGCTACAGCTCATACGGCAAGAATCTCAATCGAGAGCTTTTTGGAAACCACCTCATGATCAAGAACGGTGATATCATATGTCCTGCAAAATCACCAGATCGTTAGGTGTGTGATTTCTTTTTATGGGGACTTTTAGAATGCGGGTGTTAGCTCATCATCCTCAAAATATTAATGAACTGAAGGATAGGATTAGTGAATAGATTGAAGGGATTTCCATTGATGTGTTGCAGTGAGTTACGACAAACTTGCTTCCATGAATGCAGGAATGCATAATAAGGGAAGGTGGCCCTCTCTAGGATGTTATCTTTAATAAATTACTTTTATGCAAAGTAAGTGATCATTGGCGTATTCTGAGAAAATTAATAGGTATACTGTACTCTGTACTCTAAAAGCTGCAGGGAGAATTCGGGGGTCAAAGACTCTTAACCACCGTTTGCCAAGAAGGTCAAGAGATGCTTCCCCTGTAAATATGTAAACATGAGTACCTCTAGTTTAGAACAATGGATCTCAAACATTTATGTTTTTTTACCCGCATTCTATCTTGGTAAACTTCGCACCTCCCATCTCCCTTTGTATCTTTTTTTGACTTATTTATATATCTGTTTCAATATCCACCTTTACAGACTATTACATATTCTGACTTCATAAAAGTACACCAGAACTATGCTTAAAACACACCAACACGTTAAACTACTGCTGATTATTATCCACTCAAATTGTAATGCACTATAAAAACACAGCACACTTCAGTTCATTGCAATACCTAAATAATCTAAGATTTAAATAAAAATGTCAAGGCTAAGAGCTATGAGCACATTCCTGACTGTATAAGAGTGACATACACTATTAAATTGGTTGAGTGCAATTAAAAGTACACACAGGTATCATTTTCATTTTTCATTTATTTGAGGTATTATATAGCAAAGTGCATTTTCTGGGCCAAGTGATTATATCAGCGCACGACTTAACTTAAATCTAGAACAAACACAACACTCAGCCCCCAGCCGTTAATTCATCATTGTGAGGGGATAAATCCAAATTTTACCAATAATATTTTTTCAGGCCATGCCGGAAATAAAACCCGGAACCCTTAGCTCTGTGGGCAGGCAAACTACCGACTGAGCTAAGGTGTCGAACTCGCAGGTCGCAATACGCAAAGTAAAAATATATATATATATAAAGAGTAAAATGAATTACTACATGGATCAAGCGTCCATCAGAACTTGGTTGGACGAATAAGGTGGACTGTCCAACTCACGTTGCAATCCTAATTATGAGCCTAGAACTATCTATTAAATCCTAACTATGCTCCAGAAGCTATTTAGATCCGTAAACTGTGATGACAGTAACAAAGGGAATATATTTCCCTGTTGGGCCTATTTCTCTATCACTACGTCATTTGTTTATTGCTAATATATTTACATCTGAAAATAAATTTGACTTTAAGTTATTTTGATCAATCTTTTTGAAACTGTAAAATTACACTTCTCACTTTAAAGCAATAAACAAAAGAACAAGGTTAGGACTCCATCAGTGGCGTGCGGTGACTTTTCTCAAAGAGGACTAGGTTTGAAGACACCTTTCATTATGGGGTTAAAGAGGAATACTCTCCATATAATGTACAATATGTTAACTTAGCAAATACACTTTTACAGGTCAAATGGTAGGCAATTTATCTCCCTCCAACCGATTCACAATATATAAACATGGAATAAACAAACAAATACATAAATAAATAAAACCAAAACATGGAAAAAAATAAACACATAAATAATTACGTGAATAGTCTTTCATTTTTGTTTTAGCAGAAATGTCTGGAGGTGGTCTACCTTTCGTTATTACTTGCTGCTTTTCTTCAAAAGACCCGCCTCGGTGGCGTAGTTGGCTAACACGCATGTCGTGTTGAGCTCGACTGCTGAGGACGGGGAGATCGAGGTTCGAATCTCGGTCGGGTGAACTGGGGGTGGTTTTTCCTAAATGGTTTTTCACTCTCTTTCCACGCAAATTCGGGTTCACTTCCTCTAATTCAACCTTCCCAATTCCTAATCCAATAGAGTAATTAGTACTTAAAGCGTATAACCCGAACGGGTAGTAAGACGCGGTGCTAAATATATATTATTAATTATTATATTCTTCAAAAGTGAGGGCTCCAAACAAAACTGCGAATAATTGGTCGAGAGTACAACATTGAGAAAGGCACTGCTACATCCCACTGAACTACCTTCACTAACCCTGCTACTTGTCTCAGGTCCCTTCCCCAAGCTTTGTTGTGAGGGAACAGTTTTCAAATCCGAGTCCCCTTCCATATTTCACACTTTCAAACACTGTCAAACTAAATTGACAATCGAACACTTTAACACTTCACAAGATCTCTTTCATCAATGGGAACAATTACATAAGCTTAACAACCACAACACTACCACTTATAAGAAGCAAACCCAAATTACATTTACCTGTGACAGAACGCCAAGTGTTAGCATATCTCTTATTATAGAGACGGACTAGGCATGTTTCACCTAGTCCTTTCCCCGGTAAGAGCCGATAAGACTCGAGCGCTTCCGATGTTAGTTGGGAGAGGGGAAGGGGTCAGCGCAAGAAGCGGGAATATCATTGAGTATTGTGACAGCGCTTTTGATGTTAGTATGTTGTCATAGTAGAGAGGGAAGGGGGTGTGGGGGCAGCGCACAAATAGCTAGAATATCGTTGAGTATTGTGACGCAAATTGAGCATCAGATAGATTTTATTTTATGCCTTTATTTCCCGTTAAAATTTAACTCAAATAAATAAACTCAAAATGTCTGGGGACTAGCCTAGTCCTACTAGTCCATTGACGGCACGCCACTGGACTCCATAGATACTTCATACTAAAAAACAAAAACACTGTCTAGCTATTGCAGTTTAAATTAACCCCTCATTCCCCTCCCTCCCTCCTCTACTTCCCACCGTGTATACTCTAAAATGGTGGTAAATATGCTTGCTAATACATGATGATACATGTGCCTAGAATACATAAACATAATCAAATATGTATTTAATTAATGCATAGTTTAAAGCTTGTTATTTATACGATTATTTTACATATATTATTTTCATTTATTTTATTTTATTTTACTTGAGTTATACTAGCCTAGTAAATAATCATTGCGACTTGATTCTTGAATATTTTTTCAACACTTAAACCACTGTTTTTCTTGCGATAAGTATTCAGCAGGCCCTGTGTTGTAAACACCCTAGTTCATTGGCCAATGTTTGTTGGTGAGGGGCAAGGGGGAGTGTTGCAACCTCATAGACATTGGCCAAGGTCATTAGAACTTCACTAGCTTTGCCAGCTGTTTTCAAGCATCAAGTACTGGGCTTCATAAGGTGGGTAGGTATAAGACCCTTTTGGAGGAATAATTACTTAAAACACAACATTCTTGAATTGTCTATATAAATAAAAATGAAGGGCTGACTGTGTTGCTAAGCGCAAAACTCGAAAGCGGATGGACCAATTCGGATAATTTTTTTTATAATATTCGTTGAAGTCTGAGGAAGGTTCTTATGAAGAGAAAAATGGGAAAAGTTGCACTGAAAAACGTAAAAACCACATTTTTCTTTATCCCATTCAAATTGTTCCTAGTGTCAATTATAGGGATGGGGATCAGAAATAGATTAATTGAAGAATCGATTTTTTGGGGGTATTAAAGATCGATTTGAGCAATTCATCGATTAAGTGAATCGATTTCAGACACCCTAAAATCGACTTTAGGTTCATTTACTTAGAGTTTCGTTTTATTTAAAAAAAACTAAAGAGTACCAAACCATAATATAAAAAAAAATCTTTGAAATTTAATCTGTAACTTTATAATTATGAACGTAACCCTAAAATTAATATAAACTACTTGAATGCATCCGTAGATTTGTCACTTTCTCTTTCTACGATAAACAGTTGGACTTAGACAGTTTTTCAGTAGATTCTCAATTAGTGCGTGTTATTTTCTTTGTTGTTTTTAAATCTTCCCTTCTCAATCGACACATTTCCTTAATATTTCGTTTAATTCAAATAAAACAAAATAGTACTGTAACCTTGTTACAACGTGACATGGAAAAAATAATAACACTCACCAAGCCAGCCCACTTGACTCGCTCCGACTTCTCTACTGTACACCTGAGACGCTCGTTAACACAATATCCACGCCCGACTGAACCAAGGTTCGTGTCTCATCGCTGGCCGTGTGGTTGGGCTCCCCCCACCTCTCCGCCCAAGTGGACAAGAAACTAGTGACCATCAGTCTGCGCGCGCCGCTCTGGCGCATTACAGATAAAACTTCTATGGACTATTCTTCAACGTGCAAACTACGCCCATTGGTTCTCGAGATCATTCTCGAATACTCCCCTCCCCTTCCCCCCTTGTGTTTGTTCCTTGCCCTGATAACACATGTTTATCGCAGAATATATATACTGGCGTGAGCCTAGAGGAAAGACGCACATTACACTCTGGGCTTTCGAAGGTAAATAGCCAACTTTGGTAGGTTTGACGCTATATTCTAAATTCTTTTTGGCTTTAATCTACAATCTTTCAAAATTCAATTTATTTCTACGACGAATGTATTTTGTAACGATCTATTACTTCAGCCCTTAAGGCAATGCTTACTTTATAGTTATTTGGTCTCCTCTGATATTTTAGGTATCTCTAATGTCTGGAGATTGTTTATGTTGGCCGCCTTCTTTCCTGCCAAGGTTGGTCAAATGTGGGGCCGCGAGCCGGCGGGAAAAATAACAATTGTATGGACACCTATTTAGGTGTTAATGTTAGACTAGTTCATTGTAATTTTGCTGGTGTCTATTTTTATATGTTAACTAAATGTGGGGCCGCGGGCCACCCAGGACTTATATTTCTGAGGACATCTTGTTTGCTATTAAAGCGTTTAGGAATCCTTACGTATACTTAAACTTTAGGCAATGTCATGGATTAGCATAGTGTGGATGTCATTGTTTAGGTAAGGGTCGTGAGCTGTTGTCACACCCTATGTTACGAATCATGAGAAGGGGTTGTCTCTCTGCTCATGTCGTCAGTTGGCTATTTTGTGTATTATTTGTTATTATGAAACTGGAGACCAATTTGTTAGGCTTTTATGCTGTTCTCTGAGGACGCCATTTTGAAGGGCGTCTAATTGTAAGGAGTCGCCTGTTGTTGTTATTATTGTCGTAAGGCCCTTCAGGCCCCGGTGGTGTCCCTTGTGCCTTGCGGCCCTTCTGGTTTCTCTATTACTCCTAAGTGTCACTCCCCCATTGAGTTGTACCATGTTTTCTTTGATAATGAAATTATAGCTCTCTTGTGCTTATCTCTGTCTGTTATTTTTTTGTGGGAAAATGCTGAGGGTAGGTCACAGTACCAAACCATAAAATAAAGAAAAAACAATTGAAATTTAATTAGTAACTTTATAATTATGAACGTAACCTTAAAATTAATATAAACTACTTGAATGCATCAGAAGATTTGACACTTTCTCTTTCTACGATATACAGTTTGACTTTGACAGTTTTTCAGTAGATTCTCAATTAGTGCGTGTTATTTTCTTGGATTGTTTTTAAATCTTCGCTTCTCAATCGACAAACAAGTTCCTCGATTTATCTTTGGTTTATTTTGTGTGTGTTTCCATTTGTACTCAGTTCAAGACTCATGCCGCCTATAAGACTTGGGCGGAGAAATTTGGGTCGAAGAACTCGAAATTCTAGAAACCAAACTAATTTTCACTCCAATTGGAATGCACAGCAACGTGAAGTGCTAAATTAAATTGAAAGTATTCGGATATCACAAACCCGTGCAGCACGTCATTCAGCTAATAATCTTGCAGGTTTGAAACGAGCTGCTTTCAGTTACGATGTTTCAATTGAACTACAGTGACTACCAATGCGTTGCTATTGGATCTATGAACTCAGTTTTCCCACATTGTAAGGCATTGAAACACAAAAATGAAGCCGCTGGATTGTGTTGAGCAAATGGCAAAGTGAAATTAGTGCCATTGGTTCCGCCCCCAGAGCCATTGTATTCATTGGTTTCAGGAACAGGAACGGATTCCATACATTTCCTTACTAATATCCAAATTATATAACAACTGCTTCCAAATGACTTCATTTGGGGCAACAAATGTAGTTCGGGACAATTTTATGCCAACTTTCAAGGTAATATATAACAAACAGACTTATCCCCCCCTCCCCCCCCCACCCCGTATTGCTGTGTTTATTTTATTGTTTTTGTAATAAAAGTAATAAACCTGTCTTTTTAATTCACAGATACAAGTCCAAATATATCACCGAGCAGGTTCACTGCTGCTGGTGTCAGATGGCGACTACAAATCCCTGCAAATTTATTTCATGGGCAATTCAACACAAGAAATTGATCTGCGTTGTGCACATAACGGTTCAGTGAAGAGGTCTATTGTAGAAGAATTACAAACTTTCTTTCATCAACACAATCATTTGATTACATTGTTCAAAACTGCACTGGATCTCATGCCATATGATAATCACAAAATTGTAATCAGAGCTGATAAAACTCCTGTGGGCCAACATGCAAGACGTTTCAATGCACCAATAATTGATAAAGTTGCCATTGTTATAGTTAGAGAAAATTTGGAAGCCCGTGATATTGTTTTACATCGCCGGAATGATCAGTTACTGAGTGTGTATGAAACACACCGCTCATATGATGTGCTACATTATCCCATCATATTTTGGCAAGGTGGAGATTGTTATCACTTCTCAATCAAGATGATAAATCCCCTTACAGGTAATTAAAAATTTGGTTTAGCAATGGAGATTTTGTATCAGCTACTATATGTATTATATGCAAGTTTAATCACTGTCATTTAAACAATAATTTATTTACAGGTGCTGAAACCAAATAAAAAGTCAGTTCAATGAACTATTATTCATACCGCCTGATGGTTCGTAAAAATGAAGACAATCACATCTTGAAATTTCGGTGATTATTTCACCAATATGCTGTTGATATGTATGTCAAAATTGAAACAGAGCGATTGACATTCATCAGGTTGAAACAGACCGAACTCTGTTCTGAAGAGTATATTCATCTTCGATATGTGATTAATACTGATGGAAATGCAGAGAATATCGGCCGGATGACAATTCTTCGAGTAAAATACATCGGAAGTCCTCGACATATGCATGAATATGCTCAAGATGCCATGTTGTATCTTTGTCATTATGGCACAGCAGATATATTTATCACATTCACGTGCAATCCGCAGTGGATAGAAATAAAACTTGAGTTATTCCTTGGTCAATCACCCATAGATCGCCATGACATTACGGCAAGAGTCTTCAAACAAAAGTTGAAATCTTTAAAGGATTACATTGTGAAACATGGCATGTTTGGTGAGACGCGCTGCTAAATGTATTCTGTGGAGTGGCAAAAACGTGGATTGCCTCATGCACATATTCTGATTTGGTTGGTTGAGAAGATAAGACCAAATGAAGTTGATGAAGTGATATCAGCTGAAATTCCTGATGTACAAGTAGATCCAGGCTTGAATGAGGTAGTTATTAAAAACATGATTCATGGTCCCTGTGGAAAACTTAATCAAAATTCACCGTGTATGGTGAATGGTAAATGTTCGAAGCGTTATCCACGGGCATTAGTGGCAGAAAAAATTACCGGAAAAGATGGATATCCACTGTATCGTCACCGATCGACTGCAGACAACGGAAGATCAACAATTGTCAACGTAAATCAACAAGACATTGAAATTGACAATCGTTGGATTGTTCCATATTCACCGATCCTATAAAAGACTTTCAAGGTGCACATCAATGTTGAATCTTGCCATTCCGTGAAATCCATCAAATACATTTGTAAATGTGTAACCAAAGGAAGTGACATGGCTGGGATTGGAGTTGGTGCAGAGAATTCCAATTACGAAGCTACCCAATAACAAATGGGCCGGTATGTTAGCAGTAATGAAGCAATTTGGCTCATTTTTTCTTTTCCAATTTATGGAAGATACCCCACTGTTGTTCACTTAGTCATACACTTATAAAATGGTCAAAGAGTATATTTCACGGCACAGAACGCATTACAACGAGCCACCATCTACAACCTTGACCAGTTTTTATGAAAAGCTTCATAATGATGATTTCGCCCGAACACTGCTATATTCCGAAATGTCAAAATATTATACTTGGAATCAATCCTCAAAGAAATTTCAACAATGGAAACAACGAAAATCAGTTCCAGGTTACCCAAATGTATATCCCACCTATGCAATAGGTCGAATTTATTCAGTCCATCCAAGCAACTATGAGTGTTTTTATTTGCAATTGCTATTAGTCAATGTTCGAGGCTTAACATCATTCCAACATTTACGAACTGTTAATGGTGAATTGTATGGCTCTAACAGTGAAGACTGTCAACGTTTGCAACTGTTAGAAAATGACGCTAATTGGGATCAAACTCTCAATGATGCTATAACTTCTTCACAAGCTCATCAAATACGAACATTGTTTTCTATAAATATATCAACATGCTTCCCATCAAAACTAATTGATTTATGGATCAAATACAAATATGATATGTGTGACGATATCTTGCATCAAATGTGCATTAGAACAGGAAATACAAATTTACAAGTCAGTGAAGAAATTTACAACGAGGCGTTAATATCAATTGAGGACATGGGCTTGATGATGTCAAACAAAGTATTATCTCAATTAGGCATGGCCGTGCCCAATCACCCGATGCATTACACTTTTAATCAATAGTTTCAACGCGAAAAACTGTACGATCTCGATGCTTTAAGAAAATCTGTTCGAATAAATTTTCCGCTGTTGAACCAACAACAAAAGTATGTATTTGATACTCTTATTAATGTTGTACATGATGGAACTGGAGGGATTTACTTCTTGGACGCTCCCGGTGGTACAGGAAAACATTTTTTGATTGAATTGATTTTAGCAATAATTTGTTCACACAATGAAATTGCACTCGCACTTGCTTCATCAGGCATTGCAGCTACATTGTTGGAAGGAGGTCGAATAGCCCATTCAGCGCTAAAATTTCCGTTGAATATGCAAAGCAACGAGGCTCCGATCTCTGCAATGGCAAAAGTTTTGCAGCAATATAAATTGATAGTGTGGGATGAATGCACGATGGCACATAAAAAGTCTTTGAAGGCATTATACCGAACCATGCAAGATCTGCGGAACAATCAAAACCAATTTGGTGGTGCGATGATTTTGTTAGCAGGAGATTTTCGTCAAACATTGCCAGTTATTCCACGGTCAACGCCAGCTGATGAATTTAATGCATGTTTAAAATCCTCGGTTTTGTGGAAACACGTAAAGATACTAAATTTAAGCAATAATATGCGTGTCGAGTTGCAAAATGATCGATCTTTAGAAATATTTTCAAAGCAACCCATTGACATAGGTAATGGTAACTTAGCTTTAGACGTTTTGACTGACTGCGTTACCTTTTCTGACAATTTTTGTCAGTTTATTGAATCAAAAACAGAACTCATTCAAAAGGTGTTTCCAAACGTTGCTCAAAATTACAAAGATCATATTTGATTGAGCGAACGAGCTATATTGGCTGCCAAATACATGGATGTAAATTAATTAAATTTCAAAATTCAAAATTAAACTGCCGGTGTATTGAGGACATACAAATCAGTTGAATACACTACTAACCAAGATGATGTCGTCAACTATCCACCCAAATGTTTGAACCCACTGGATTTGCCAGGATTGCCGCCTCAAAATCTTCAATTAAAGGTCGTATCCGTGATCATAATGTTGCGATATATCAACCAACCGCGTCTTTGTAACGGCACACGGCTAGCGACGAAAAAAATTACTGAACAATGTGATCGAAGCAACCATTATAAGGGAAAGTATAAAGGAGAATACGTTTTACTACCACGAATCCCAATGATTCCAACTGACATACAATTTGAATTTAAACGACTGCAGTTTCCAGTGTGACTTGCTTTCGCTATGACCATAAATAAATCTCAGGGGCAGTCATTGAGTGTTTGCGGCATTAATCTTGAAAACCCGTGTTTCTCGCATGGGCAATTGTTTGTTGCCTGTTCCCGTATTGGAAAACAATCAGCTTTGTTTGTTTACGCGCCAGGTAATCAAACAAAGAATATCGTATACCATAAAGCATTACAATGAAAATATCATTTAACACAATATTACTAAAGTATTGCAGTGTACGAAATAGAAAACTGAATTTTGTAAGTAGTTGTTGTTTATGATTATGACATTAAAAATACATAAAAAAAAGAATAATAACATTATGAAAATTTATTGTTGATATCACGGTAATTATTTGATAGTCAATAAATAAAGTGATCACTCTGAAATACGTTTATATTCCATTGTTTGTTTAAACTACATATTTGTGACTGTATAGTATCACAAACTTATCTGTTCTGGTGACCATTACTGAAAACTAAAGATGTAATCACGACATGTGCACTTTATAAGCGACGCCATCTCCAGAACTTGACCAGAAAAGATAAGTTTGTGGGACTGCCACAGTCCAATAGCTTTTGACAGTACGACGTCTGTCGGGTGAGCTAGTTATGAATAAATATTAGTTTACAAATTAATAATATATAGATATATTATACGTGTATATTTATTCACAATTTAAACAATACTATTTACACAGTTTGCACAGACAGCGATGGATTTAGAAACTAAACCATATAATCATGGGTATGCGGTGCAGGACTAGCATACTCAGAGAATACGCCACTGTAAGTGATGAATGGCATAGTTGTGGCATTTAGATAGCCATGTTTGTAGGGTAATTAAAATTATTTAAAGTTGCATTACACAGTTATTAATATCACCCGTTCCCACGCGCCATCCTGTATTATTTACTGGATCACGATACGAACTATCAATTGTTCACGATATGGATTCCGAATGGATCACGCTACGGACTCTTCAATAGCCATTGACATGGATTCTTGAATAGACTATGGAAATGATTATTCAATGACCCATGACAAAAAAAATTCAATGGACTATGATAAGGATTATTCAATGTGTTTGACATGGATTCTTAAATAGACCATGACATGGTTTATTCAATGATCCCTGACAGGAGTTCTTCAATGAACCACTACATAGATTCTTCAATGATTTGTGACATAATAAATCACGATATGTATTCTTTACTGAGCCGTGGCATAATGAACCGCGACATGGATTATTCAATGTGCTGTGACATAATTAACCGTAACATGGATTCTTCAATGAGCTGTATGACATAATGAACCGCGACATGGATTCTTCAATGAGCCGCGAAATAATGAACCACTATATGGATTCTTCAATGATTTAGGACATAATAAATCACGATATGTATTCTTCACTGAGCCGTGGCATAATGAACCGCGACATGGATTATTCAATGTGCTGTGACATAATTAACCGTAACATGGATTCTTCAATGAGCTGTATGACATAATGAACCGCGACATGGATTCTTCAATGAGCCGCGAAATAATGAACCACGATATGGATTCTAAATTAGCCGTGACATAGATTCTTCAATGGACCATGGAAAGGTTTCTTGAATGAACCCTGAAAAGTATTTTTCAATGAACCATGATGTGGATTCTTCGAGGGCCCATGACAAGAATTTTCAATGCATTTGACCAAAATTATTTTATGAACCCACGTATATTACCAATTTTTGAATACAGATAAACTATTATTATATTATTTGATAAATTATACCATAATTTAAATATGTTTGTTTGTAGTATTTTAAATAGTTAAAGTAGTTTGATTGGTATATTTATTTAAATATTAAATAAAGGCCATTGCGCTTTAAAGGAGTTTTAGTTTAATATATTAATATTAATATTTGGAGGGTGTTTTATTATCACTTATCAAATAAAATGACTTAGATAAGTTGAACATAACAATCATTTGGTCTTAGGATGTATACTATATTCAAACAAACGTGTTCTTTTTAACTTCTGTTTGACTTTATTATTTTATACACAATATAAATGTACAGTATGTATTACCTTAAAATCCTAACCTAAACTTGGAACAGCACAACCCCCAAAATCCTTCTCCTTTTTTTTTTCTATTTTACCACAAACTCAATTTCATAGTAAGACATTTTATATTAGAACATCCCCTAAACTCAAACCCGATAACTTTAAGTATGATAAGTTTATACATGCTAAATTGTATTTGTTATAATATTGAACTGCAGCCTTTGATTTATTTCAACCCACTTCGGTGGACGCATCCTCGAAGGCGCTACTCTCGCAATAAACTAAGCTGCTGAAGATGCAGAGATCAGGATTCGATCCCAGTTGGGTGAACTGAAGATGATTTTTCATAAATGGGTTTACATTTTCCCTCCACGCAAATGCTAATACAGTTCCTCTAAATTCAACCTTCCCTATCCCTAGCATATAATAGTAATTATTACATATTCGTGTAACCCGAAATGGTAGTAAGATGCGATGCTGAAAAAAAAAATTGTTGATAAACTTTGTGCTAAACTCTAAAATTAGAACTTAAATTCCAAAGTAAAATGTAAGTAATAATAATATAATTATAATAAAACAGAAACAAGCAAAAATAGAAAATATTTCACTATAGTATTTAAGAGAATTTGGGATTGCAGCCATAATCGGGTTTCTCTAACAAACCTGGATGTCTCAGTGGTAGAGCATTGGTGTGCTAAGTGAAAGGGCTTGAGTTCATTACGCATGGCCAGGTGCCATTTTACCTTCATCGTCGTGCACGCTAATTAAACATCACTCTCGTTTAGTGTGGCTTTGCCGATCACGGATATTTATCTTCGCCACGTGTACCAAAAAGCTTATAAGAAGTGTACCTGCAAATTGCTTAGAGGTAGCGTGGGAAAACGGTATAAATTAACAATTCAACACATCCGTATATTATTCGAACCCAGACATTCCCACCACAACCAAACCAGACCATACGAGATAGACGTCATTGTGTGCGTACCCACCAATACAGGTGGCATTTTACCCTACATTTTAGATTATTAGCGAACAGGAGTTCTTGGATCGAATCTAAGATGTGTGTGTTGAAATGAGATTTCTCCTAAATGGTTTATCACTCTTCCTTCACATGAATACGTGTACTTTTTCCTCATTTCTACATTGCTCATTTCTACCCAGTTATTGGAATTAAATTCAGGTATCCCGGGCTATAAGAAGTGGTGCAAAAAAGTTATGAAAAATAAATCTCACTAGGATGAGAACCCGGTTCTACCAGGGCACGTGCTAGAGTACGGAGCTAGGTCAGAAAGCCAGTGAGAGCTGCTTCTGGGTTGGGTTTTTTTCTAGGCTAGATGTCGTCTAGGTAGTCGGATAGTGTATTGCACTGCAGAGAGGTCGGGTTGATCAATAGACACCCTAACCCCCTCCCCCTTCTCCCTCTCCATCCCACCCGCTAGCTACATGCCGCAGTGGTAGAGTGTGGCCAATACCCTCCTCCCTGGCTCGCAGACTTATCTACGATACAGCCCGGTTACGAGTCGTTCTTTCTTTCATTTAGCGTCGGACCCTCGCCGAATTTGCGGTCTTAGCTTGGCCAAAGTCTCATACAGTAAAGTTCTCATAAGAAGGGCCTTTTAAAAAATACAAACATATCTCTATGCGGTCAACAACGATGACATTTTATTATTAATTAGTGTAATTTTATAGGTAGACCTTTTAGTGATATAGTATATACCAAAGTGACAGCTTAAAATCATATGATCCGCTTCGGTGGCTGCGTGATCTAACGTGCTACTCTGGTGTTAGACTAGATTGCCGAAGATCGGAGGGGAGGGGGGGCGTGAGGGGTTGATCCCACTTGGGTTCACTGAGGGTGGTTTTCCTAATAGTTTTCCACGCTCCGTCCACGCAAAAATGGCTGCATTTCTTCTAAATTAAACCTTCTTTACCCCTAACATATTTATGTAATTAGTTCATAGGCAGATAGTCTGAACTAATGGTAAGACTTAGTGTTTAAAAAAATTCATATAACTTTACGTAGGCTATGCATATGTGAAAGTATATTTAGCATTATTACTATTATTATTATTATTATTATTATTATTAGCACCACCTCTTACTACCCGTTCTGGTTATACGTATAGATCTAGTAGCTTTTCTAGTTGTCAGATAAGGTATTCCTATGAAAATTAGACTGTAGGTTGAGGACCATAGCTTTTCTAGTTGTCAGATAAGGTATTCCTATGAAAATTAGACTGTAGGTTGAGGATCATTTCATGGTACAAATAAAAAAAAAATGTTTTAGTGTTTAAATGCCCATGCTAGTGATCACACAGTCTATTATAAACCTAATTTATTTTGGTTTTCTGTTGATAGGGAGGTTGGGGTTCAAACCCCATGGTTTCAAGAGTGGCTTTTATTAAATTATTTTCCACGTAAAACGAGTAGGCCTACATTGCCTCTAAGTCCACCTTCCTTATCCCTACCACTTTAATTTAATTAATATATGTGTGTATAGCCCTAACGGCCAGTGAGACGTGGTGAGAAATTGTATATGTAGATAGATAGTAGTCAAGAATAAATTAATATTATTTATTATTCGTTGTTATGTGCACCACGTCTTAAGTCTCATCTGGACTATTCGAGTATTTACACTAAGGACGAGTTAGGTAGAATTAATTTCAAGTGCACCCGCATTCGCGTGGAGAGAGAGTGTGTAACTATTTAGTAAATCTAATCTCAACACACCCATCCTGGATTCGATCCCAAATCTCCTGTTCGCCAATAAACCAAACTAAATAATAGCATGTCACTTGCACTGGTGGGTACGCAGTCAATGGCCTCTGCTCCATCTATTCTAGTTTGGTGGTGGCGAGAAGGTCAGGTTTCAAGTAATAGTCGAATGTGTTGAATCGTTATTTTTTAAGGTTCCCCCACAATTCCTTTACGCAATTTCGGGTACACTTCCCATAAGCACTTCCTTAATAGTTTAACCCGGACAAATTGGTAAGACGTAGTGTTAACACAAGAAAATATGACTTACTTTAATTTTGTCTGATGTTTTAAAAATGTGAAGTTTAATTTTAGTTTCCATAACCACGGGGCACCCCATTCCTCCCTCTTGGTAACGTACCTTGCCATCACATAAGACTACATTCCTTACAACTTAAAAAGTTTATCTACGTTTGAAAACGGGGAAATTTCTCTCCCTAGATCAGGGGTATGCAACTGGTATATCTCACGGGCATTCCCCGTCGTTCGTGAATGAAAGCTAAATATTTATTAAAAGTTGACTATTAAGGTGTTTTAACTCGCGAAAATAATTATCAAGTACTGTACATTCAAATAATATTTGAATGCAACCAAAATAACTTTGATCAGTCATAATCGGTAGTGTTATTAAGAAATTAATACTTCAATTGTTTTTTTTTTCTATAAATCTAGGGACACAAGTATTTAAAGAAAGAATGAATTAAAAGTAGGATTGTTTGGAGCGTGAGTTAAGGGCAGTGTTTTTGTACTTTTTATTGAAAAATAAATTTTTGGACAAAATAAACGAAATATTGTTCCAGTATAAACTTGGAGTTTAAATTTATTCACATAATCTTATCAACAGTTTTTGAATATCCATCATGAACATAGCGGCATTAGATGACACACTTTTTAAACCTAGAGAAAGTTATCATTAAATTCCAGGACACCATTGGTATATATTCAACAACTCTTGATAACACCGGGTGAAGAAAATTAAACTCTATATCTAGTGGAGATTTATTTTATTTATTTTTGACAAAAAATTTATAAAAATTGCAAAAATACTACCTTTAGCTCGTGTTACCAACACTCCCACCCTTGAGGAATAAATACAATATGTATTGACCAATAAAAACAAAAGTATAGAATAGAAACGAAAGATAATCGTAGGACATTTGAAAGGTTTATAAGTCGATGGGAATCCAAAAGGCTTACCGACCCCTGGTCAAGATATCATTGATACGTATTTAATGCCTAAACATAGGAAACCCAAAGTTTGGTTTTGACAATGAAAGGATTGATTTATATATATCCCTTTCTTTTGCAGTATATTACATATATATTTAAATAACTTCGATTGAGAGATTGAATATGTTTCTGTGGTAAATCAATGTAATATACTGCAAAAGAACCGTAACATAAATTACACTGGACCACATATAAACGTAAGACTGGTAGGGGGGTGGGGTTATAGAATCCTATTGTAATAGACTCATAAATTTACGATCAGAACTCTTTCAAGAAAAGGTTATATCGTGGGCAGCGACAGAAAAAAAAAAGTAAGTCAATGATAAATCAAGATATAATTTTTCAAACATATTCAATTTAAATATAATATTTCAAGACCGAAACTTGTATTGAATTATTATCATTATTATTTATTATATCTTACTACCTGTCTAATTTACATATATTTAATTGCACTCGTTGGTTAGGTATGAGGAAAGTAGAATTTAGAGGAAATGTGTGCGAATTTGTGTGGAAGAAGAGAGTAAACCGTTTATAAAACCGCCCTCATATGAGCCTGAAAGTTAGTTTGCATGCTCAACAATGCGGGATATTATTTTTACTTTTATCGTTTAAATTAGATATGTATAGAGATAGGGTTTATGAGGGTAGCTAAGAAGAAATGTGATCTTATTGGCTTACGGGTAGAGGAGTAAGATCACATTAAAAAATAAAATCTAAAAACCATCTTTAAGGGACTCGGCTGGGATACAAACTCTAACCTTCCCAACAATGGTGACCAAGATTCAAATGCGACTCTACAGAATAAATAACACTCTGCACCCCTTGGTACAGTGATTCATACGCCTATCTTTGTATCGGAAAATCGGGGCTTAGCTATATTTAAATCTTGTCCAGGTACAATTTCAGTGGAAGTTTACTCACCTGTTTACAAGATGAATGCTGGTGCATTTAATCTTAACAGCTATCACTGTAATTGCTTAATTTGAGCTTTTCGTTCATTAGTCCAACAATCATGCGTTTTAAAAACTAAAAAAGTTCTACTAGATTTAATTAAGGCTATATTTAATTAACTAAGCCCTAATTAAGTGTGATGGTAGGTAAATTGAATTATGTGCAGCTATTATCAATTTTGATAGAGAAAAAAAAATTGTTTTTGGACAAAATTAATAAAATATTGCTCCAGTAGAAACATATAGTTTTTCTTCACATGGAAAGTAATCTCAACAGTCCCTGAATATGTGTCAAGGGTTTAATGGAATTCGATTAGAACTTTTTTCTCGTCATTTAAAAAAGTGTATCATCATTTGCCAATTATGCTCATGATAGGTATTCAAGAACAGGTTGAAAATACCATGTGTAGAAAATTAAACTCTATGGTTCTACTAGAGCAATATTTGATTTATTTTGGCGAAAAAAAAATATTTTTTTGTAAAAATTACAAAATTATTGAACTTAACTTAACTCACGCTACCTTCTCTCCGATCTTAAGGAATCTTCCACACCGGATGGTGCATGATTCATGCAACACGAACGTTCAGATAGAATGGCACATGGCACATGGCACATAGCATATCGCACATGAGATAATCCAGTCATAATGGGGTCGTCCGAAGAAAAGGATCTGATGCTACTAACATTGTATCAGAAGGTGAAAGAGGAAACGGCCTTTTAGAGTTCACTCAGCTATTCAAAATGTATTAATTCTTGGTGTTTGTATGGTTTTATCTTCCGAATTAGCAATGTATGCTGACAGATATTTGCTATTTCCTCTATATATTCTCTACAAAATGTGTCTTAGAATAATTCTTTTTCTTGTAAAAGTAAATTTAGAGATATCTTTCAACAACAAATAAAAAAACTGTGTTAAAATGTTTGTAATCTTGCATGGTGTATTAAAATGTCAGACACAACCACACAGATTGAACGAATCAACAAAAACTAAATACTTGCTTCACGTCAAACATGAAATAGTGAACCAGTCTACTCAATCACTACGTTGCACATGGCACATGTTTCATACAACAACGTGTCCAGTCTGAAAGTGGAAGGTATCACTTGGTAGCAAGTGGTCGACCACCAATGGTATATGCGCCATGTTGCATGCTTCATGTGTTACGTGTCTATTTCATCCGGTGGGAAAGTTGACTTCACCTCAATTAAAATCTCTCCAACTGAACCAGTTTCTTCCCTTAGGTCGATCTGATTGGAGGGTCTGCCATGGAAGAGGATCCGCCCTCTAATAGATGCTAACGTTTATAGAGGCATAGTTATTCAAGCAAGTCTGTTGTCTGATTTTGAAGCCCTCCTCAAGGGTCCCCGAGCACTCGAAACCCCCCAGGCGCTGTATGGTGGCGTATTTGGCGTAATCCACCACTCTGTCACCGTTACAATACTGAGAGACATATACAGCGCTTCCTTAGAGGAGTTTAGGGAGGCAAGGAGGTCAAGGACCACACCTGTGGCTATGTGGTCCAAGGCTTCCTTCTCGTAATAAAGTGGAACAACAGTGAAGACCGTGGTCAAAGATCGAATCTCGAGTGGGTGCACTTAGGGGGTTGTTTTCAACAGGTGATTTATCATTGTAGTTTTCCCATTCCTTCTCCACGTCAGTGCGGGTGCATTTCTTCTATCTACCTACTATATTAATTCATTAATAGCTATGGTGTTAAACGTTTAGATATTTAAAAAGTGAGAAAGAGCACAATAACCTTGTTTTCTGATAAAATAGTTGACTATCTATCTATTTTTATCCTATTTCGATTCCTGTAGCTTGGGTTAGGATGGTTGGTGTTAAGTGTTGTTGTCCTTGGTCACGTGGCTGATATAACGAATGATACGACTGAATTGTACACATTTTGAATGGTTACCATGCCAGTATTTCTCAAACAGGTGACATTAATGAAAAATCGGAATTGTATCCATTTGGAATTAGTATTACAAGGAACTTACTTTGTAAAACGACAATTGATTGATTGATTGATACACTTCTTTAGTCAATTAAACAATATAAGTTATGAATATAAAGTATTAATTTACTAGCAGCCCAACCCGGCTTCGCACGGGCATAATAATATAATAAAAGAAAATACACAATGTTTTACAGTGAGTTTC
>CABEEJ010002145.1:0-58913 GCA_901482245.1 Timema douglasi
AGTGAGTTGGTCGGTGCTAGTGCCGTGTGTTGCAGCTCGTCTTGGAGGTTTGGTGAGTGTCCCCCATTCGATTAAGCCATAACTCGGAAATTGATACATCTGTCCTGTAACTTGTTACAAACTTGCAAGAAACTTTAACTTTGATCTTGTAAATATTGTCAAAGTATAAAAGTAAAAAACATTATTTATTTGCTTCACCCGTCTGTCGCTGATGGATATGTTTCTCGATACAAATTTCGAACGCATTAACCGATTTAATTTAAACTTAGCACAGTTGTTCTTTGTACCTTTATGCAGATAATTTTCATTTGAGAACAAAATCTAACATATGTTTGGGAAAAACCAACTGCTTCTAAAATAAATATTAGGTATATGCAATTACCTTTTAAGGCTTATCCTGATACCTTATATGGCTGTAAATTTTTTATAAATGTGTAAAATACTCTCATAAGTCATAACACTAAATAAAATATAGTGATTTAACTATTTTCCACCCGCTTCGATGGTCGCATGGTCTAAGGCATCAATCTTGCAATAGAATGGCTGTCGATGGCGGGGAGACGAAGGTTTAATCCCAGTCGTGTATACTGAAGGTGGTTTTATCCTAAATGGTTTTCCATGACACGTGAATACGGGTGCACTTCCTATAAATTCAATCATACTTATTCCTAAATCATCAGCTTAATTAGTACATAAGCGAATAACCCGAACGAGGATTAAGACGCGTTACTAAAAAATCTTGGAAGAGGGGTGGGGGGTGAGATAACTGGGGGCCCCACAAAGGAAGTTTTCCCCGTGTCTGCTAAAGACGGAAATGTCATGTGATGCATTTGACCGAAAACTTTTTAAATGAAAACAAGTCTTGGTCAAATTACTTAAAAGCTATTGAGAACTATTCAATAATTTGTTGAAATTTCTAAATCCAGAAAATTAAACTACAATGTTTTTGCTGAAGCAATATTTTATTTATTTGTTAAAAAAAATTCTTATAAAAACTGAAAAAATACTCACCTTAACTTGTGAAGGAACTTACAATGAATTGAAAAAGCTTCCTTTATTCTATCACTTTTCAAGGAGTCAAATTGAAATATTTTTCTCATTGTTAGATTTATCATTGCTACTCAAAGAAATAATTGATTATCTGGGGGCATAATTATTCCAACTATTGATCTTGGTTAAATATTACTGTAACGTTTTTGTTTATAAACTTATTTGAGTGTTCACACCATTGTGTAGTAGTACTTTAACAAGTGTTCCTCTCTCTCCCCCTTGCACACCCACATACATCACAGATGAAGTTGACAAATAGTTTGGAAAATAAACTAATTCAATATATGGTTAGAAATAATCCTCTCTCCTTAGAAATTACACTCTATTTTAAAATAAAGGAAACATTTTGGCCTATACATGATTTGAAAAATATTAAAGTGAATATTGGTACCGTTCTGCAATATATTTAAAGTATATTTAGGTTTTCCTCCTAAATTTATTAAATAAAAAATAATAGTAAAAGTAATACTTTACCAATTAAATTCCAACGGAGCCACTGAGACTTGCTTAAATGTTTTACAAGTACTATTATCAACTCTTAGGAAGCAGCACATATGTTTAATACATACTGCTTCCATTTTAAACCAGACTTAACATAACTTCTCGTTTTTCGTGTTGATCTGTGATATGATGTTTTCAGAAAAATAATACAGTAAAGTTATTTTTATCATTCTATTATCTGGTTTTAATTCTATTTGTTGAATTATTATTTGTTCTGTGGCGGGGTCTATGATGTATTTTATAACCAAATCTGTTTTCAGTTGCCATCTATGATATTTTTTTGGAACTATATTATAATGATAGTTATATTAGTTTTTATAATGTTGGATAAAAACGGTTTGTTTATTCATTATTGTGGATGTGGAGCTTTTCAGCCCGTTAGAACGAAATACTAATAACCAATCTCTGAACAGAAAACTGTGTAAAGAATATAGGTTATTCCCCTTTCATTGAGGCAGTTTACCATAGATTACGAATAATTTCATTCCAACTTTTTCTCCTGATTAATAATCATACGTTATTTGAAAAACTGTTCTAATTAGATTTATTTATAAATATTTTGCTTAAAGTATTATTTGTTACACTTTACCATTCATTGTAAAATTGTATATGTTTTCGTAAGTCCTATACAATAAATAAATCTAGATAATATATTTTTTTTGCATTTTTTAAATGTTGTTATACTGTATATCAATGTACTTTATCTTGGTTTGAAGTTAACGTTAACCTCATTTATGGCGCATTTACTGTAAATATTTTGCTTTAAATATTTTGAAATAAACAACATTGTTACATATTTGGGATAAGTACTTTGTTTTAGAGATAAGTTAAGAGACTACATTTAATAATATTACCTATTTTTATAAGGAATTATATAATCTATAGTAGTAATTTATTGGTAGAGAATGTAATAATGGTTAAATAGGGGGGTGGGGGGGTCTATGGATGGGGACGTTTGGTTTAACTGAGGGTGTTTTTTCTTAAATAGTTTTATCACTTTATCTCCATGCAAATGTGGTTACATTATATCTAAAACTACCTTCTTCATTTCTATTCAATTAGCATAACCGTTTGTCAAGGGGTGAGCACAGCACTCACTACTTTTTTTAATTCCTCTGTCATTTGTGATGAAACAGCGTAGGAACAACGAATCCCAGTATAGCTGCCCATTGGAATGTTCATGGTGGGGGCATAGTTAAGAAAAGATGATGCAAGACCTTCAGTCTGTGTCATACTGTCATTCTGTAAATGTTGTATTAGTGAGCGCGGCGCTCACCCTCATCGAGAGCAACCAGCCAACAGTGAACACGACAGTAATTCAATCCAAATACTCGTTTAGCCTATTATGTAATCTACTATAGGTAAGCATTTCTTAGCACCTCATCATACTACCCATACAGGTTATCCGCTTATGTACTAATTACGCTAATGGTTTTAGAAATTGGTAAGTTATATTTAAAGGAAGTGTATCTGCACTTGCATGTATGAAGAGTGGAAAACCGTTCTGGAGAAACCACCCTCAGTACACCCGACTGAGATTCAAATCTCGATACCCCCCTCACTCATCGGCAGCCTAGTATATTGCAAGAGTAACACGTTATTCCACTGAAGTGGATATACAAGTATTATATCCCTATTACTTCTTAGGTGCAATTTTATAGGATAAACCTTATTTGACTGCTAGAAAATGCACTAGATCTACTTTCACATATTCATACCGCAAGTCTTGTGATATGCAGCAGCCATTTTGATAGATATTAACAATATCGTAACTATAGTATAGCAATTATAATATAGTAAAATGTTATTAATCTTGGTCGCAGAAAAATATGTTTGTATTTTATAAAAGACTTTTATTTCTAAAAATAGAACTGTTCCTAAGCTATAAATAATAGTGACACTAGCTGTTTTTACTTTCAGCACAATGGCTTCTAATACTGTGGGGGAGTTGCAAGAGTATTGCATGCAACATCGTATATGTACGCCATCGTATCGGTTGACAATGGAGTCGGGCCCACCACACAATAAAACATTCACAATTACTTGCCAAGTTGGGGAACATACCACTAAGGGTGAGTGCGTAGTACCATCATTTGTGTTTCAAAATAAATAATTATTATCAATGACAGATCAAGTGAGCTTAGACATTTTTTGTTTAAAAGGACTTGGCTAGAAATGACCCAATTTGAGATTATCACTGTGACCCTTACTTCAGATTTTCTTTATATTTTCCTTTGCAGGTAGGCTACATAATAAGTTACCAAGATATTTTTTCCACAGTCGTCTGTATATAAATGGCCTTATGGCACATTATATTATTTCTTGCTAAAAGAGTTACTCCAATTTGGATTGTAATTAATTTAAATATTCATATCCACCTCAGTGGCGAAGTTGGCAAACGCGCTAGTCATGTTAAGCTCGACTGCTGAGGACGGGAAGATCGAGGTTCAAATCTCGGTCGGGTGAACTTTTTTTCTTCTTCCTAAAATGATTTTCCACTTTCCCTCCACGCAAATGCGGGT
The DNA here is from genome assembly GCA_901482245.1 of Timema douglasi. Taxonomy (NCBI): domain Eukaryota; kingdom Metazoa; phylum Arthropoda; class Insecta; order Phasmatodea; family Timematidae; genus Timema; species Timema douglasi. The sequence continues at coordinate 4,074 of CABEEJ010002145.1, forward strand.
TCACTTCCTCTAATTCAACCCTCCTAATTCCTAATGTATTAGTGTAATTAGTACTTGAAGCGTATAACCCGAACGGGTAGTAATATTCATAACTTTATTATTTATTAACTAATCTTGTTAATTTTGGCATAAAATTAAAGCTTATGTTTAGTACCTACTTTAAAACACAATACAAATATTTAGCCAAACATGATCAATAATATTGTATAATATATTTTTTAGCACAGCATTTTATTACATGTCCAGGTTATATGTATGTACTGATTATACTAATGTGATAAGAATTAGAAAGGTTTAATTTGGAGGAAGTGCACCTGCATTTGTGTGGAGGGAGAGTGACAAACCATATAGGGGAAACCACCCTCACTGCACTCAACCCGGATTGGACCTCGATCTCCCAGTCTTTGGCATTTCAGTCCAACACGAGAGTAACGCATTAGACCATTTGGCCTCTAAAGCGGGTTTTATTTTTATTATTTATTTCCAAAATTTAGGTTAATTATGTCTTCTGAACCACTAATATCAAACTTTTACTATTTTAAATAGCGGGGTGGTGTATCGGGGGCATAATATACCCGGGGTGGACCAACTAGCAGAACAACAAATGGTAGATGGTATTGTAATATATGGACATTAGGTTTAGGCGCTAACATCGATGTAGTTATTAAATAAAAAGGAATTGTGAAGATAGGAGAATAGAGTTAAGAAGGGTATCATGCCCCAGTTTTTAAATAGGTACTGGGGTTAGGTCTAGGATAATATCTAGGTTGTCCCTTTTCACTCAGCTGATTATATTTGTTAAGGTTATTGTTTTAAGAACTGTTTTGTTGTTTAACTAAAAATTGTACTTGATTGATTGTAGTACTAAATGTTTTTATTTTTAACTATGTCTAAATAAACTAAACTAAACTATTTTAAATAGCGGGGCAGGATACCCGGGGCGTAATATATCCGGGCTGGACCAACTAGTAGGTTAGGTTTAGGAAAGAAGGACAAATAGACTTCTAGATTTAGGTGCTTATTATAAATTTATTATTGTATTAAAAAAAAGAACATTGCTAAAGGATGTAAGTTAATGTTAATTCAAGATATAGATCTATGTCCTGAGCTATATGTTAGGAATCAGGATAAATAGTGTGAATAAATAAATAAACAGGGTGTCTACCATCCGGGAAAATCAGGGAAAACGGGAATCAGCCGGGAATTTGAAGTGATCGGGAAAAAACGGGAATAAGTTGGGAATTTGGTAAATCACAATAAAAATCCGGGAAAATGATATTTTACTCAAAATAGGAAATACGATAATCATTTAATCAGTAAATTATAATGTAATTTTTTTGTTTGTAACTGTGTAATATATTTTTATTTAAAAGTAAACAATTTTAATACGAATTAAAAAAATATTCCAAATTTTAAAATCTATTATTATTCATAAAAAAGGTTAATAGTAAAACGAGGGTGGAATGGGGGGGAAGGGGTGCGAGTTAGGAGGATGCGACATACTTTTTTAGTCGGGAATTTTAGGAAATGATCAGGGAAAAGGTCGGGGGATTTCATTGGTCAAGTTGAGTAGACACCATGATAAATAAATATTTTTTTTTAAAAATAGACTTCAACACAAGAGTAAGCCTAGCATAAACTTTATTAGGAAAATAAATGAAGAGGGTGTTTTATGTTGAAAAGATCCCTTAGATTTAGTTTACCTCTTTATATGTGCCGGCAATTATCAACAGCCCAAAAAAAGATCTCATTTTGACATGATAGTTTCCCTGCATTTGCTTTTGTTTATATACAAACTTTCAATATAGTTTATGTAAATATTTGTGCAATCTGTAATTAAACTTACAATGACATCATCAATAAGAAGATCAAAACACTCTTGTGAGGTCTTGGCTAATTTAACAACATTCTTGGTTTCCATTAAATGAGTGACTAAATTATGTTTTGAAAATTTAAAAATAACACCTGGACATGGGAATCGAACCCGATACCTCTGGCTTAGCACACCAATGCTTCAACCACTGAGCCATCCAGAAATCGTCCCGTACCTAGGCTCATTCTTCACTCATATTTTAAAGCAGAGTCTATTATAGACATGTAGAAATCGTCGGCTACAAAGGTGTGATTTTTTATTAAGATCACGATCTATCAGATAACGCAACCACCCCCGACTCGGTAGTTGGCTTAATGCTGCCACTTGTACAATTATAATAATTATAAGGTAGTGCATATTTAAGAATCAAATAGCCAAAACTTAAAATATGAGTTAAGAATGATCCTGGGCAAGGGATGATTCCTGGATAGCTCAGTGGTTAGAGCATTGGCATACTAAGTCAAAGGTCCCGGGTTCGATTCCCATGTCCAGGTGTCATATTTCAATTTTCAGAGTATGATATTTAGATGAAGTAATACTTATCAAAAGCATAGATAATAGCTTTGGCTATTTGATTCTTAAATTATGTTTGCTTGTCCTGACTGATGTAAAAGCTGGTTGTCTCCCCCATTTCATTTTACTATCCTTTCCCATCCAATATTTAGGTCTATTTTGAGGCAAACTTACGTCACAATCCGATGGTTCACTGTCCGACTGGTTTTCAATTTTTTCACTATAATCTGATTCACCATCATCAGAGTCACTGAACTTTGATATATCACTGTGTACATCACTAGGCTCTTCCAACAACTTTCGTAGATGCCCCTGTTCCTTTTCACAAGCCATTTTGACGATAAAACCCTTCAACCTTCACAAAACTAAAAACAAGACAAAGCCTAAAATCCAAACACAAGTAGATAGGTGGGCTGTTGACAGCACCCTAGCACGTTTGACGCTCTTGTAACTGATCACAAATTCAACCAATGTGCACCACTACCACTCCACCTTTCATGGATAAACAACAGGAAGGTAATAAATAGATGAGGTCTCTTGCCAACTTAAAAATATTAAATATTTTTAGAAAACTATGCCTGGGGTGCTGTGACCACCCTACATACCCACTTAAAGGTTAACCCATTAGTTTCCCTGTTAGTGCTGTTCTTTATAAACCAAGCAAAGTTGCAATCTTATATCTTAAAAATGAGCATAGTTTTTTCTTTGGGATAAGTATGCTTTCTTATAATTATATATGTTACCATCCGAACCCGATTTCAGGACAAACTATATCGGACTAGGCTGAATTGATATATCCTAAAAGCCTCAGGATGTACTAGTTTGGCTTAGTCTAAATTTGTTAATCCTGAAATTTTGGCCTAGATCATAGGATAAATAAGTGTAGCATACAATTTTATTAGGCCAAACCAGATTTAGGTTAGGTTAGCTGACAACATTTGCGCACAAACTGTGAATCATGAAACCTGTCCAAGGTTGATTCATCGCATGGACTAAGAAGAATGAAAACTAGTACTGCCTGAAAACATCAGGCTATATCGGTTTATCCTATAAGTAGCAGGATGTATCAATTTGACCTAGTCTGAATCAAGTTTGGACAGTAACATATGCATCTAGTGAAATAAAAATAAAATACCAAAACACGTTTTAAAGTAATTGCTGAGACAGTTTTGAATATTTTAAAATAAATTTTATGTGAAACAACAATTTATTGTAATGTAATATACTTTCGGGTGAAAAACCATCTACCCACAGTGGTGGTCGATTGGTCTAAGGTGTTATACTCTTGTTACACTTTGTCACTGATAGTATTCAATTTGGGTTTTAATTCTTGCCGAATTCGCTGTCATGAGTCCAGCACCTTACTACAGTTGGAAGTGTGTGTGATAACTGTGTTATGGGTCTCGGGGTTCCACTCTCGGCATGGTCGAAGATTTATCATTGGTAAATTGTTGGATGAGGGACTAAATGCTGTGTTTTTCTTATCATTAGGCTAGTTTGTAACTCATGTGCAGATATAATCAAGATATAAAAATATACGTAAATTACACCCAATAATTGTTTTTATCTGGAGTTGGTTTTATCTTTTGATTTGTTCATTGTTCCAGTCAAATACCAGTACACTTATTTTTTGAAACTTTTTTCATCCTTAAAACATATTTTTGATTTAAATTAGTACTTATAAGTTGCTGATAGACAACACACAGGCGTCAGACGTAGCACTATGTGTAACTATAAATATATATATTTGTTGAGCTTATCTTAGTTTTCCTCTTGGAAAGGCAAAACACAGCTGTTTGAAACATACCTAACAAGTCATTCTACTAGATATGAGATACAAGGAAGTATCAAAAAGTTTCAAGACTAGTTCGGTAAAAATGGAAATAAATTACCTGATCTAAATTTGGCCACTATCTCCTTCAAAGGAGTTCTCTTTTGCAGCATTACACCGATCCCAGCGCTTTTTCCACTTTTGGAAAGCTCCCTGGAAGTCCATGTTGAAGTGTGCACATCATCGCCTGCAATTCACAATTGATATCATTCATGGTGTCGAACCGCTAATCCTTGAGCTTTAACTTAACCTTCGGGAAGAAGAAGAAGTTGTGGGGATCCAAATCCAGTGAGCACGAGGGGGGAGGAGCGATGCTCATGTTTTTGGGCCCAATAAACTCAAGTGCTTTCATCGCTGTGTGTGCTGATGCATTGTCATGTTGGAGCACCCAATTGCCTGCATGCCACAGCTCTGGTCTTTTCTGCCGAATGTACTCATATGCCGCATAACATGACAGTAAAACTCGGCTTTGATAGTCTTACTCTCGGGAACAAATTCATGTTGCACAATCCCACAACTGTCGAATAAAACGATGAGTATGCACTTGGTCATGCTCCTGACCTGCCTTACCTTCTTTGGTCTTGAAGATCTGTGACTTTTCCACTATGAAGACTGTTGTTTGGTCTCCGGGTCATAGCCGTCGATCCAACTTCTGTCCACAGTGATAGTCGCCAACATGAAGGTTGGGTCATCCAGGGCATGTTGACAGATTTCCTGACAATACTTCGGCATGGTGCTCCTATTCGGGGGTCAGAAATTTGGGTACGAACTTGGCAACAATGTGGTGCATGTTAAAAATGAAGAGGATTGTATGCACTGATCTGTATGACACATCGACGATGTCAAAAATGACGTTAATGGTCATCCGACTATCCTCATGCACAAATTGCTTAACTTTGTTATCAATTTCTGGTTTGTGCTCTTGGAAGGTCGTTCTGACTTCTATTCGTCTTTCAGTGACATTCTGCCGCTTGTGAAGCGCAAGTGCCACTCAAAACACATCGAACAGTTCTTAGCTTCACTGTTGTAAGCCTTGTAAGCCTGCTGCACATCATTTGAGAGGTCTCCGTTCCAGATATTTCCGAGTAAGACGCATAAATTGATGTTCTCTCTCGCCTTGCGTTTGCGGTCGATAATAAAATCACAAATGCGCTTGTGCACATCATCAAATAAAATTGTATAACACAGCCACTTGTCTACACAGAATGAAGCCACTTGTAGGTCACAGCTCAACACACCAGTGTGCGCACATCCCTATACTGCACTCTGTTTTCATTTTACAGAACCAGTCTTGAAACTTTTTGATACCCCTTGTTATAATGTTGTTTTTCATTCTTTATTTTGGTTCAGACCTTAATGGTTTTTGATGATTTAATTGTAATTGTTATCAAACTTAAAACTAAGGTTATAAATGACTTATTATATTATAATCAATCAACTGTATGGACGAGTTATATAATTAGTCTATTGCTTAAGGCCCTGCCTACCCTCTCTGGTGGTGTGTTGAGCTTTCAGCTCTCAAAATAGATGGCGTTGCTAACGTTATACAAACTGGTGGATTCCAGCCATCAGGTTGGCAGCATTACTGGTTTGTTTAAACAATTGAGAGGCTGATCGGTAATCAGACTTTTCCTAGAACTGATAGATATAAGAAGTGTAGTGGGGACTGTAAAGTGTGTAGGCGACCAAGTTGGACTAAACGTGGGGAGATAAAATGTCAAAATACAATCATAAGCTCGAGCAGAAAAATTAGCTTATCCATCCCAGCCAGCTAGACACTTCTATCTGGGGGTTCAAATCTCTGCTGAGGGTATTTTGGGGATATCTTATTCAATCGTTTCCTTCTACTCTCCCACACAAATGAGGGTACATTTCCTTCATTAATTCTGCCTGATTAGGTATGAACTAATTACGCCAGTGGGTTAGGGATGAATACATTTCAATTTAGAGGAAGTGTACGCGCATTCGCATGGAGAGAGAGTGGGAAAATATTTAGGAAATATCACCCGATCATGATTGAGCCACAATCCCCCAGTCATCGACAGACCAGTCTATTGCGAGAGTGACACCTTAGACCATGTGGCCACCAAAGTGGGATATTACCCATCTTCATTTCCAAAAATAACTAAACGATTAAAATAACATGACTTACCAAATCTTTAAAAATTACGTAAGCTAGAGAGATGGGAGGGAGCTTATGTGAGGGAGGGAGGATCTAAAATCATGTAAAAAAGCCTTACGTAATTTAAGGATGGCCCCCTTGCAATAAAAACTATGGGCCATAGATATAAGGCCTAGCAGCCGGGTCATGTTATTGAACAGATTAGAAACGAACTCAGGTCCTTGCTTTATTTATAAATCAGCTTTTTAAAAAAGTCTTAAACTATTTTTTTCAAATAAATATCTGGGGAGGGTAGTGATAAATAATACTGTACTTATTTATCAGAGAAAAAATATATTTAAGGTAAAATTAGAGCTAACTTATTTTTGAAGATTTTGTCATACCATTTATTTGAGTTTATTAGTAAGCAGGTAAAATAAAAAATAACTAAAATTTAATGTGCTAAATTTGGCCACTGTACTTTGATTAATTTTTAAACTTTAAAGACTAAAGAGGCGATAATATATTTTAAAAGCAGTTTAATAATACTAGTACAATTTTGACTATAGATATATCTGTTATTTTTATTACTGATATCACCGCGTCATACTAACTGTTCATGTTATACACATATATGATAATCTAATTGGGTAGTAATGAGGAAGGAAGCATTTGAGAGGTTATCTAACAGCATTATTATTTTGGGAGATGGGGAAACAATTTAGGAAAAACTACCCTCAATAGACCCGATTAGGATTTGAACCCCAAGCGCCCCGCTATCTGTAGGCCAATTTAACACTGGAGTGACGCCTTAGGCCACTCGGCCACTGAAGTAGGTATCTGTTATTTAATATGGTGTTTACAGTTTTCAAACATCTATAAGATTTACACAATTTTCCTGAAATAAATGTTTTTGGGAATAATTTTTTTATCCTATTAGTAGATTTTAACTTAAGTAATATCTCCATGGTGTCAGCTTGTAAGCAGGCTATACCAATCGAGAGGCTGCAGTATGTTGGCGAATATAGTGCCAACATTTTCGGGCTGAGGGTGCCATTTGGTCAGCACAACGAGCCCTCCAGCCTTCTATTCTATCTCAGTTTTCTAGACTGAAGCGCTATTTATTAATTCAAGTAGCTCCTCATTAGTGCTCACGAGGTTGATTTTGGTTCCGTTTCAGACCTACTGCTTCACAGACAGAATTAGGGGGATTGGGGATCGAACCTGGTACTTCAGGATCTGAAGCCAGTAAATCTGACTACTGTACCACGAATGCGGTTGGGTATCAACTACTTATTACTTACTTTGTGGCATAGAGAACACAAAAGTTCACTAACTTTAATGGTTATAAATATATTTTACTTATCATTGACTCCATGTCTTAGTCAATATTACTAAAGCGCTATGACTGAGCACTTGAGTGCGTAAATTAATCAGTTCTAGTAACTTTGCTAGTTCGATTCCTTGTAAGGTTGAAATTACTTAGTACTAGCGTGATACGAACTCGGCCAAGCACAAAAGATTTTTAACATACTATAAGTGCGTTACAGAGTGTTAATAACATTTACTTTCAGCTAAGAGCTAAAAGTACTAGAAACATCAAAATAATCGCTAAATTGTTATATATAAATATTTATTTATATCTTAATTTTGATATTATTTCTATAGTAAATAAAATAGTATCGCTACTCATCCGTTGTACTTAAATTAATAGATACAGATAGCCTAAACGCCAGTAATATGCATACCATTAAAAAAATTACCCTTTATGACAAGCAGTTAAATAATCAATTATATCTTTGAGTTTCTTTGTGCACCCTTTATTCCATTGACCCATGCTTCACAAACTTGTTATTCACAAAGATATAAAATAATATTGTGTAAATACTTCTCTACCTCAAAATTTATACAATCCATTGGATCTTGTTCAAAAGCAAAAAAAGTCACATATGTTTAATCATATAAAAAGTAATCACCGTGGGTACTTATTGTTTGGTATTTGATACATTTCTTCTAAAACTAGCGCACAAACTGCAAGAATGCAACAGATTCAAATTAAAAGTAATCACATTTAACAAGCTAATAAAATAAAATTTAACATTTTAACACTTTGAATATTAACAACTTCGTTCATTAATTTTTTGAAAAATACCTTATTCCAAAGTCCAATGAGAGTCAAATCCTAGACCGTAAAAAAACAGTATATAAAGATATACTGAGATCGTCTCCAAATTACGTTTAGACCAATTTTATTTAAAAAAACTATGTTTGATATGAGCAGGAATATTCATTTTTATCTATTATAATAATGGATTAAAAATTCAATGTACAGTAGTTTTAATATACTCTGAATATTAAAACTTATTATTACAATGTGTAGTACTCAAGAATGAGAAAACTCATGAGTGTAAAATAAGAGTGAAGAATTTTACATGTTTTACTACCTCAGGTAAATAAGTGCTAATATCATAAAACTTTGTGTATGGAGAAGCATGTGGTTTTTTTCTTTGAAAATAATGTATCACTAGAGTAATACTCTCATTGAAGTAAGTAGAGGACCAACTATATTTATTCACACAGCAGTTAGGACTTTGTGAGTATTTTAGTTATTTAATATATTAAGATGTTTATATTTAACTACGCAAATCTTCATAATTGGACATTGGCGCTTCTTATCCCAATGCACATGGTATTAATGTTTCTTTGACTCAAGAAGGTCACAGAGATTAGCTTAACCCTTCAATGCCGCCTGAATTACGATACAGCAGGCTAGCCAACGCTTGCAAAACGATACTAGCTTGTAAATGGGTAACGATCATACTAACGGCACCTATTATCAACTAATATAACTATTTGTAAAAGGAAAAGTTGTATTTAAAATTATATATTTTGACTAGAGTGTCAACTTGGGAGTCGTTAGAGCTCAATATCTTCGTGATTATTGAAGTTAACCAAATTTAAAAATATGTCTAAAAATAAAAATAAATTATTCATTAACTAATATGTTATAAACAAACACTATAGCTTAATTGTACAAAGAATATAAATAAATCTATTAATAATTTTTGTTTTCCCATTGAAATGGAAACATTTTAAAGAAAATATTTCAATAACTATTTTTAGCATGGTTTGAAAATTCCATAAGAATTATGAAAGATGCCCAGATATGTTACTAAAATAAATAAAAAACAACAATTTTGAATTATTAATTATTATTTTTTAAACATTTTTTTGTTTAGAATCGTTTATTTATGGGTAGTCACAGCATTAAGAACATGCATACACATTAGCGTCTATAGAGGAGGGGAAAACAATTTGCTTTAACTGACTTGGGAAAAACATCTTTAGTTTGACATAATTCTTAACCTATCCATCGGAGGTGATTTTGCACATTTTCTATTAAATTATGGTTAAATATATTAATAATAATAATAAACACAATAATACACAATTGTTGGCATAAGCCCAACTTCAAATATCTTGCCATAAAGTGTATAAACTTTGTATAAATTGATCAATTTCTAATCTAAAAAGTTTAAATGTCTCGAGCGGGTAATATCTGGTAACTGTGGGTTCTATAAGACCTGTACAGCAATTTAAAAGTTGAACGGCCTATTTAGGTCTAATGATTTCTTTAGAGTCTTACATGTATATCACACAGATACCTTTTAAATTAAAGGCTGATGAGAGTTGATTTGGTAGAATGTATGAGCATTTTCTTGGTGATAAGATGGTTAATTAACTATTTTAAAGGAAACCCACCTTCTGTTTATCCATTATTGAATCAAATATGACCTGATTCAGAACTAGACATGCACTACTAATCACTTTTTGCTGTAGAAGAAATATGTAGATTTATACATGTGCGTGAAACATTTTTTGTATGTAGGAACATCGAATAGTAAGAAAGATGCGAAGAAAAATGCTGCTTTCTTAATGACACCACTAGTGATGAATTGTGTGCCAGCGACTCAGGTATGTTCAAACACTAATAAGGTCTTTTTATTTTTATCCTTTATGTAAAATTTAGCTAAGCAATCTTTAGCGCTTAGAAAAAGCCGCTATTTGATTTACTCATTACTCACTCTTTGGCTAGAACTAAATAATTTTTATTAGATTTGGATTGAATACGTTATTTTATGAATCTGAATCTTACAAAAAATAATGATCAGATAAGAGGAAGTATATGTATAATAGAAATTACAAATAGTAAGCTGTTAAATAAATGTTAACATTATTTCTTATAATCCATTCACTATAACATTCATTCATTCAGCTAACTGTTAAGTTAATGGTCTGGGGTTGGTTGTTAAGTTCATCCTATAGTTATTATATTTGGTTCTGAACCACCAATAAGCAGTATTGAAGCTCTAAAACAAATTAAAATTGGAAACAATTTGTTTTAAGGATTTGTGTCTCTAATCCTCGAATCTTAAATATCCATTTGAGGGTCCCATCTCCAATTTTTATTTAAACTGTTTTTCAAGTTTCCCTTATTTCATTATCAAATTCATTCCCATAATGTAAGGCTAGCTTAAAGAGGGAATCTGTACAATAAAGAATTTAAACTGTCTTTCTACAAAAATATATTTCTTTTGAAGTAACAAAAAGTTTGCCTATTTAAATCAATTATGTTTTCTTGGTTCATCATCATCAGGGCCTGGAAGTTGATGACATTGCATCTTTTTTCTCTGAAGTCAATCGCAATGCTAACTTGTATATAAACACATGTTATGACACTCTGATATCGAAAACATTACTTTTATTGTGCATATTTTTGCATTTTTAGGTTTTTTACATTTTATGGCATTTTTTGGTGTTTTTGCAGCATTTTTGAGGCATTTTTTTACTGTTTTTACTCTTATCGTGCATTTTATATCTTTTTTAGAATCATTACATAAAAATAGTAGCTCACAAAGGGTAATGCACATATTCATAAATCCATTATTTGAATTTACTTAAAGCATTAATTTTCTCTTGTAGTTATTAGTACGGGTGGACATGAAACAATGAGTGTAGCCTAATGTTTCTGACAGAGCAGTACTAAATACAAAAGACATTAAGAAGGAAAATTAAATATATATTTTTAGATTCTTATCTCATTTATGTTTCAATGGAAAACCCCAATGCTGGACAACTGGCTGGCTTGGAATTTAAGGAATGTAAAGCTTTGTCTACCTCAGTGGTACAGTCACAATTGTTTAGAATGTGACTGTTAGTTGAGTAGATTAGTGTAAGTTTAAATTGTATCTCTCAAGCTAGTTGACCTACTACTGGTCAGTTTTAACATGGAACTCGGCCGCACATGCAGGGGGGGGAGAGAGGGGAGAGGGAGGAATACTCCCCTAGGAGTGACAACGTTCACTTGTCCTTGAACTGGTACACGCATGTGTAAATTATTTTATTTTTTTGCCACTGCGCAACCCCCAAGAGTTTCATGTTAAGCCTGTTGTACTTTCATATATTTTTGAATTTCCAAGTGAGCAGGATGCTGAAAATTAAACCATCTCAATCTTCCCATTTAAGACAGTTAGTTAATGAGTTTGGTGAAAGTGTTTTTTCCACAGATGGGAGAGTATTATTTTGTAAATTGTGCGAGTCGACAGTTTCAGCAGAAAAAAGGTTTTCTGTTACTCAGCATATCGGTCGTGAGAAACACAAGAGTGCTTTAGAACGGACAGTAACAAAAAAAATAACTCAAAGATTGCTGTTCCAAAGTGCTTCAACCTCTAAAACCAAATCATCTTCTTTTAATCAAGAGTTGTGCGAAGTATTGTTGTCAGCTAATATTCTACTCGGAAAAGTAAATCATCCTATATTTCGTGAGTTTTTAGAAAGACACACGAATAATTCTATACCAGATTAATCTACTCTGCGTAAAAGTTACGTGAGCTTGTGCTATGAGAAAACTCTAGATAAAATACGAAGCAGTGTGTGCGGGAAAAAAATCTGGGTATCAATTGATGAGACAATAGATGTAGAAGGTCGGTATGTAGGTAACGTAGTTATTGGAACTCTTGAACTGTTTACTGTTGGTCAAACATTTCTCTTGAATACAGAAATCTTGGATAAAGCCAACCACTTCACTCCAGCAAGTTGTTTGATAAATCCATGTTTCTGCTTTGGCCTGACGGTATTAAGCACGATGATGTTCTTCTTTTTGTAAGTGATGCTGCGCCGTGTATGGTCAAAGCAGCAACTGTAATTAAAGTATTATATTCTAAAATGATTCACGTAACATGTGTCGCTCATTTAGTTCATCGAGTTGCTGAAGAGGTGAGAAAGAACTTTGGAAATGTTGACCAACTAGTGTCAAACGTTAAAAAAGTACTCTTGAAAGCGCCATCTAAAGTACTTGATTTCAAGACAGTGGCACCTGATGTACCCTTACCACCTCAGCCAATAATAACACGATGGTGCACATGGCTTCATGTGTGTTTATATTATTGTGACCATATTCGTGTTTTAAAAACAGCTGTGAACAGATTTGACAGTGAAGAGGCCGTATCTATCAAGATTGCACAAGATATGCTCTCAGATCGCGAAATTGAGGGAAACCTGGCGTATATCAAGGCTAATTTCAGTATTTTGACCGTAACCATAACACACTTAGAAAAGAAAGGTATGCCATTGTCTGACGCTACTGCTCTTATCACAACACTACAAGATAACCTCAAGAAAGCTTCAGGCAAAATTGGAGAAGCAGTGTTTGCAAAACTTCAGAATGTGTTGATAAAAAATTCGGGATTCAAAACAGTGTGTAAAATTGCTGACATAATCACCGGTAAAAGTGACTCTTTAGAAGACATCGAAGAGGACATATTGCCTGGTGACATTCCATACTTCAAGTATGCTCCAATAACATCCGTGGATGTAGAGCGTAGCTTCTCCAGGTACGAAAACCTCTTGGCCGATAATCGCCGATCGTTCACACCTGAAAATCTGAAGATGACCTTCGTTGTGCATTGAAATGCAGAATAAGGTAAATCTAAGATGTACTTATATCTCTATATCATTCTCACATGCACACAAATGTTCTGCCTATTTTATTATTTTATTGGGCAGATTGGTTATACAATATTTATTAAATTAGTTCTCCTTTTTCAGGATTCCCACATTACCATAATCGGAGAAGATTAAATGGATTTTTAATATATTATTAATTTTTAAGAGCTTTTTTTAGTATTTGTAGAATAAAAAAATCTAGTTTTTAATTGCATCTTTTTTGTTTTTAAGGCCATTTTTCTTATTTTTGAGTGCATTAATACTCAATTTTTAAGTGCATTTTTGGGGTTTATAAGGGCATCAACTTCCGGGCCCTGGTCATCATTATTATCATCATGTACAGTTTTGTGCCACAAGCAGGGTCTTACTCGAACATAAGACTCTCCATTTACTTCCGACCTCCCACCATCTTTCTTCCTCCACGCCGGCCCAATCCACTTTCTATACTCCCTTTATCAACCTGTACCTGGATCTTCCTCTTGGCCTCCTGCCAGCCACCTCCATTTCGAGCATCCTCCTTGCAATCATCCTCTCTTCCATCCTCTTCACCTGTCCATACCACCTCGATCTTGCCTTCTATACCCTATCAGGAAGGGGTTCCTCCTTCACTCTCTCTCTCACACCCTTTCATTACTTACCCTGTACATCCTTGTCACTCCCAGCCTACTCCTCAGAACTTTCATCTTGTATGCCTGTATCCTGCTTCTATTCCTGTCCTTCACACCCAAGTTTCTGATTCATACTAATACCTGCCAACTTTTACAATTTTCCTGTAAAATGTACAAAAATAACTGTCTTGTATGATTTTACAAACAAATATTATTTTTTATGAATTTTTATATACTTTAAATTTGGTTTTGTGCACCGTGAAGATGTATCTCGATTATTGTAACACATATCATATTGATGTATCGATAGGGATTTCATGGAAAATTATATAGCTGCATGTGCATGAATATAGATATTTGAACATTGAGATAAATTTCATCAGCTAGCTTATATTTGTCTATGGTTTGCAGTCAGGATGAATGTGTTAAACAAAATTAATTTATGGTTGAAGTAAATTAAAAAAGTTTTATTGTTGTACAGCATTTGCTCAGTGTAATGGTTTCATAGTTAACACACATAATTTTTTTCTATCCAAGTGTTTTAATTTTTATCAGTTTATATTTTGTATGGAATGCCAGACCTCCACTGTGGTTCGGATCCCACGTTAAACTGTAGGTCTTCCATTTCATCTCACAATCAGCCTAACATTACACTTTAGCATAACTGCGTATAATCCAAATGGGTAGTAAAGCGCGGTGCTAATAGTAATAATAATAATAATAATATATTTTGTGTGACACAAATCTTGAAATGTTTATTAGGTTAGCGTGTTAGGTTAGTTTGGTTATAAAGAATTTAGAATCTATTTACAATTGTTGTAATGTTCCACACAAAAGCCTTACTCAGACGTTATTTATTTTTCCTCTTCCTCAAAAGTTTTCCTAATTCTGATTTCTAAAAGTTGGCAGGTATTCATACTGCAACGTTGGTAAGTAGTACATCCTGTACATCACTCCTTTGCACTTCTGCAGCACATCTTTACTCCAGACGCTTTTGTAAAAGCCCTCCACTTGCCTCCTTCTCTCCTCAATTTCTCTCTAGTTTACTCCTCGTTCTTATTCCACGCTCCCCAAGTATATGAAATTTTCCATGTTATTTAGTTTCTCTCTTCCTTATGTTACTCTACTCATGTACCTATTTTCCTTCCATGTTGTAATCACCAATTCGCTCTTCCTTACATTAAACTTCATTCCATATTGTACTACCACCTCACTCCATATGTAGACATTTGTTCCTGCACTCTTAGCTCCTCCACGCCATCAGGTCTTCTGAAAACACCATTGCTTTCATTTTTATTTTTCCTACTCTTCCTACCATCTTGCTCATCATTACATTCATTACTACAAGGACACCGATGGCGTAAGTGCACTCCCCTGTTTCAAGAAATACCTCAACTCAAACCATTCCGTCTGCTCCCCTCCCACTTTCACACAACTCACGCTTCCCTTGTACATTTATCTCACTTTACCTACTATTACAGCTTCCACCCCTTTATTTTTCAACACTTCTCACACCTTATTTCTGCACACACACTGTCACACGCTTTTTCCATGTCCAGAAAAGCCATCAGCAGATTCTTTCCGAACTCGTAATGATGTTTCTGCAACTGCTTCACAGTGAATATTAGGCCTACTAGGTCTGAAGCCATACTACTTCTCCCTCAACCCTCTTCCCATTACCCTTCTGACTTTCCTCTCCACCCATAACTCATACATTTTTGCACAATGGCACATAAAGTCCGTTCACCGTAGGAATTGTTTTCTGAAAGCCTTTTTCCCTACCAGAAATATATTATATAGTAGGATATTGGTAGGAAAAAAGACCTTTCAGAGAGTAATTCCTACCGTGAATGAAGTATAAGTGCCACTCCCCTATCATTTTCACACTTATTCCTAGCCCCCCTTCTTAATTAGAGAGACAACCAGCCCCTTCTTCCATTCTTCTGCAATCCTTTCCTCCTTCAACACTATCTTCTTCATTACTTGGTACAGCCACTGCAGTCCCACTACCCTTGGTGTCCTCAGCATCTCCACACTGACTCCTATACCCCTGGTAGCTTTCCCACCCTTCATTTTCCACACTGCCTCTTCAACATCCTTCCAGGTTACGTCTTTTGCCCTTCTCTGACTGCTTTGTTTTTCCCTTCCTCCTCCTTGCTGTTCCCTTTTGCATTCATCAACTTTTTAAAATGCTTCTTCTACATCTCCTTGGTGACCTGGCGGTCTAGTTGTAAGGTGTCAGACTTCTGTGTTAGGGTCTGGGGTTCAATCTTCGGTCCTGGCTCAGATTTATCTGATCACCAAGCCCTTCCTTCGCCTCTGACAAGAAGTGTATTAATCACAACTTGTGAATATGGGGAATGCCAGGCCTCCACCGTTCGGATTCCACATTAAACTGCAGGTCCTCCATTTCGTCTCACAATCACCCTACCATTAGACGTTGGTGCTGCTGCTAACATATTTTATTATATTAAATTTTTTTTTTTCTAGTTGCGTCGTGAAGTATCTCCATTTTTACAAAATGAGTCACAAGAACAAATGGAAACTGATTATTGTGGATCATTTCAAAATTCTTACTCACCAGGTAAATTAATTTTTCTTGTTGAGTTCAACTAATATAATCTCATTTGTGTAATAGATTCACTATGTACTGAAAGTAATTTATTTCCAATTTTAGTGGTGTTAATTTTTGTCATATTTTTATAGATTTTGTTCTTTTACACACTTTAGTTCTAATTCTAATGCTTGCTTTATGCTAAGTATGTAATTTTATGTTTGAACAAATACAAACTTAACTAAACCTACTTTCAATAGGTGTTCACAATCAAATAAATATTTCTTTCTGCTTTAGAAATATTTAAAAAATAAATGACTATGGCTTTATTCTTAATATAATGCTATGAAAAATTAACCAATAATTGTATAAATAAATTTTAATTATGGTTTAGTGAATTTTAAATGTTGATAAACACTGGACAAAAAACATGAATATTATACAATAATAATGAAAGATAGAACATAACAATTAGCAGGTTAAAGTAAACATATTAAAAAATACACATAAGTCTGAGATTATCTTTGTATTAGATAAAGGAAATTGATAAAACTAAAGAAAAAGGAAAAATCAACTACTAAGAATAAATTTGATAAAGAAAGCCTACCTAGGGAAAGAGGAAAAATGTGGGAAGAGTCCAATGCACAAAGGTGACATCTTCCTTTCTTCTATCTTCTATAGTAGAAGTAGTCACACACACATTTTAACACAAATAAAATAATATTTTGGCATTGTTGCCTTTATCAAACACAAAGAAGAAGAAAACACAAATAACACAAACAATGGATTACTCCATTTTGAATTTTAAAAAGAAACTGTTAGAAACACATTGTGCCAACTGGTTTTGGGAGCAAAGATAAATTCCTTGATTAAGGTTAATATTTATAGAAAACTGATGATGATGATGACGATAGATAAGAAAATAATGATAATAAAAAATGATATTTTTTAGAAATAGTAATAATAATAATGTTAGTTTATTTCTACAATATTATTATTTTTCAAATTAACATTATTATTACTATTTAATTTTTTTTTAATTTTCATTATTTTCTTATCTATTATCATCATCATCATCATCATCAGTTTTCTATAAATATTAACCTTAATCAAGGAATTTATCTTTGCAGAAGAAAGGAAGAAGATGTCTTTGTGCATTGGACTCTTCCCACATTTTTCCTCTTTCCCTCTTTAATTTTTCCTTTTTCTTTAGTTTTATCAATTTCCTTTATTATAAAATTATCTAGCCATTCATTAGGCCACCTCATTTTTAAACTTTATATTAGCTAATTATTACAGCAGATGTTTTTGTATATTAAACCTCAAATGACCAACTAAATTATTACTACAACAAATTAATAAACAATGAATAAATTAAGAGGTGAAGATGATGGTATAGTCATAATTTAAAGAATTTATTCAAAACAAAAGGAATTTGAAAAAAAATAATGGTGAGTTAATATTTTGTTTTAATGTGTTATATAATTAAAAATTAGAGAGTTGATTGATATGAATTGATCAAGTTCTTAGCTTTTTCCTTTGATTTGATGGCTGCATTGGCTGCCACATCATGACATATTTTATATCGCTCCTCACTAAAAATTTAAACAAGTCCTTCAAAAATGTATTCTTAGTAATGCTCAGAGCTTTGAATTACTGGTAATTGGAAAAATAATATTACAACTAAACCCACTTTTTAACTGTCTTACTTTAAATCCACTTAAAATAAATAGTGTTTGAATCCCATGGTACAATATTCTGAATGTTACAAATAAAATAAAACGTCTGCTTGACTAATGGGGCGATTGAGATTGAATTCAACACTCAAATGAGTTTTAGTCTTATAATGGAAGGATATAGGAAGATGTAGGCATGTTACTAAACTTACCCGGCACAAGCTGGAAACAGTTGTTGATGATGATGAATAACACATATTTTAATAATTTTGCTATGGTCTAACATGTCACTCTTATGTTAGACTGGATTGGCGGTGATGGTGAGGGGGCCCAGGGTCAGAATCCTGGTCTTGTGTGTAGTGAAGGTGGTTTTCCCAAATTGTTTATCACTCTACTTTTGCCCAAATGAGGGTAAAATAATTTGTCTAAATATCTACCTTCCACATCCCTATTCCATTAGCTATAGTTATTTTATGCATAAAACTAGATGACTACTAAGATGCGAAGAAAAAAAAGTGTCATTAGCGTTCACACACACACACATGCTTATACACTCATGCACTTGCTCCAAAATTTGATTAAAATTTGCTCAAAATTATGCTTCATAGTTCAAATGTAAGTTAACGAGGATGATATTTTCCAAACTTCATTTCAAATTTTCTTCTTCAAATGATAATTAGAGCTTGCTTATCCATAAATAATTAAGTTGGTTATGAAATAAAGTTTCTCTCAACCATGTGATTAAACGGTATGCCATTAAATAAATAAGATAGAATAAATAGAAAACAAATTACAAATAAAAGTATGTCTACAATAATATAATATGTTTACAAACACATCAATATTTTGATGCCACATAGTATCCATCTTGCCCTGTGGGGGAGGGGAGGGGGGTTATCGGACACACTACTACCTCTTGATGTGATATCAAAGTATTAAAGTATTTATAAATAGTGTACTTTTATTTGTCTCTCTATAACTATTTATCTATAAGTCAACGAAGTAAAAGCATAATCATCATATTTTTCAACTTCTCGCCGTACATTTATTCACATATCTTAAGTTGTGCTTTTACTTCACTTCAAATTTGATGAAATGACCAATAAACCGAGTGTTAGACTATACATGCTGTGCCATAGTCTGGAATCAAAGTTTCAAAAGTGATCAAACAATATTTTTCAATTTGATTTCTTCAGACAGGACAGAAAGGAATGGGCCAGCATCATAATTTTTAAAAAGGTACCTATACACATAATTAGCAACCAACCTGATAGGGTTTTCATTTATATTTATTAACACTTAAGCCAATAAAATTCAATGCCTCTTAAGCATAAATCAAGGAATCCTAAAACTCCAAATCCTGTTGACTATTTAATGGGACCAATTTAAATCTCAACCATGTTTGCATCCAGGATGCCCAAAGTCACTCCTGTTTGCATCTAAATCGCTGTTGCTAGGTTGTAGTCGCAAAATATGGTAACCCTAGTAAATAATAAGGCATTGCATGCTGGAGTTCTAGTCACTATGTTTTTGACATAGCTTCAGGTTTAATTTAAAATTAATGCCTTTAGTATAGTTGTTATGATTCAAATGTACTCACATTTGCTTGGAGAAAGATGGACAACTAGTTAGTAATAACCCTCATCACACCTGGCTTGGATTTAAACCCCGACCTCCTTGCCATCAGATATACAGTCCAGTGCATTCACTGTTGCAGATAAGGTTAATTGAACTATGGCTAAATACCTAGGCTGAATAATCAAACCTAATACCTTTAAAATAGGCTTTTACATATAAATTCCACACATGTTACTCACCTAAAAGTTTCTCTGCTTTTTTTTATTACTGCCCCGCTTGCTTGATTGAGAATTCTCGAGGATTTTTACAATGGTAACACATCTTTTAATTACATATTTTATATTAGACAAGTGAAACCATTTTCTTTAAAAAAATATATATACATAAATATTTAAATTTTAATCCTAGAGGAAGATTTTATTTCTAAGCTTGTAGGATAATTTTTATTAAATATATGATTATATAACTTACACTAAAACATGATGCCATATTGGCCTTCGGAATATAGTATGACCTTGCTCTTAATACGACCTTACAAATCTAAGGGTGTTATACATGAAAATTAAAAGGTCTCGAAGATTCCTTGAGGTAAAAACTTGTTAGCAGCGTGCATGCTATTTGTTTGTTTGCACCTCACATATTGCTCTAAATTTAAAATTCATATTTTAGCTTCTTCTCATTTCCTTGTTTAATACAGACGCCAAGTAAGCCTTCATGATCACTCACTTGCAGATCTGCAGATTCTGCTACCAACTAACACTGATCTATTGAATTACCATTTCATTGACAATGAAGGGTGTGAATCCTCTTTCGCGCTTCATTTTGATCTTGAGTTTATTATTAGACCGACTCAAAGACTGGTACAGTTCCAGCATGCAAAATAAACCTCTGTATGAATCTACATTTATTTTTCCAATGAAAATGTTAGGCTGCGCATATAATAAGAGTACATTTATCAAAAGGATATTTTTAGGAGAAATATATCCCACTATATTTGGGCCAATACTATACAGCTAAATGAGCTATAAAAAGAGTTGGTTAGTTTTTTAATCCTAGTAGCCTTTATTTTTTGTCTATAAAGCAAAAGATTTTGTAAAATAAAATTTTTCTAGGAATGTCGATTAAAAATGATGTATCTTTTTAGTATCACAGCAAAGACCAAATGCTGGAACTGAAAATATGGACTTGGTTGAGGAAGATAACTACAAGTAAGTGAAATTATTTATTTATATTATAAATATATTTTTCAACACTTTTTAATCAATTTAGAAATGCTTAACACACTTAACTCTTGAATAGGGCAGTGGTATTCAACATGGGGTAGGCAAAACATATTTGGGGGTGCATAAAAATTCAGTAACATGCTATTTGAATCAATACAATATTATATTTACAGTACTCTACTGCATTTCTGTATATTACATGTATGTATATACACCATTATATTAACACATAATTTATTGTACTGTTATTACTGTTACTATACCGTACAATACTACATTACAGTACAATGTGCTATTTGAATAAATACAATATTATATTTACAGTACTGTACTGCATTTCTGTATATTACACGTATGTATGTACACCATTATATTAACACATAATTTATTGTACTGTTATTACTATTACTATACCGTACAATACTACATTACAGTACAACGTGCTATTTGAATCAATACAATATTATATTTACAGTACTCTACTGCATTTCTGTATATTACACGTATGTATATACACCATTATATTAACACATAATTTATTGTACTGTTATTACTGTTAATTACTGTTACTATACCGTACAATACTACATTACAATACAATGTGCTATTTGAATAAATACAATATTATATTTACAGTACTGTACTGCATTTCTGTATATTACACGTATGTATGTACACCATTATATTAACAGTTAACACATAATTTATTGTACTGTTATTACTATTACTATACCGTACAATACTACATTACAGTACAACTGTACCTTTAATATTCACTACTGTATTGTGATTTATCCTTGTTTATTAAACATGAAATAGTAAACATGCATCTTATGCAAGTTCATTCGTAAAACTCTAAACTCGACATTTTATTAACTCTACACATTCTCATTCCACATTAGGTTGTTTCCAAGACTCTACTATGCATATATATTATTTTTGAATAAACACTGAATACTCAGGGTCAGCCACAAGAGTCCCGGATGTAAGGACATGTAATCTGGGAGCTGAATTTTTTTTTCAGGAAAAACCTCTTTTAAAGATGATTGGTTGGACAGTAGTTTAAACCATGGATTTTGATAAAAATAAAGGTCATTGTTCTATATGTAAAACTAATGTTGATGTAAGTAACATGGGAATATATTCAATCTGATCTCATGGCAAGGGAAAGAAGCATGTTGACAGAGTGAAAACTGCTAGTGGGAGCAAAAAAAAAAAATTGGACTTGGTCCCTATGGCCAAAAATGCTGTGTTGTCTGTAAGCCTACATGAAGATGTACATTTTAGTGCCAATGGCCATGGAGTAGTTTTGAAACCTGAAACTAGACCTAGTTGTTTTATTCAGAGCTTCCTTGTCAAAGATAAAGTTTCTCGGGCTGAAATATTGTGGGATATTAATCAAGTAATAACACATTCTTTTGCTAGAAGTTTTTCTGCTTGTAGTGATATGTTTAAAGTAATGTTTTCCGATAGTAATATTGCCCAGACATTTCAAATGCATACATATAATCTTTGATATTTCATCGTGTTTGGACTAGGTCCTTTTTTAAAAATCTAGCTTGTGAATATGGTTAAGCAATGCTCATTTTTTATTGTATTTCATTTGATGAAAGCATAAATAATGTGGCTCAGAAGAC
Source organism: Timema douglasi (assembly GCA_901482245.1). NCBI lineage: Eukaryota > Metazoa > Arthropoda > Insecta > Phasmatodea > Timematidae > Timema > Timema douglasi. The sequence goes on from CABEEJ010002145.1 coordinate 26,673, forward strand.
CCAGATGGATGTTGTTCACTTCTAGAGTAAAATTGAAATTCATACAAGATATTTAACATCTTGCTTTTTAGGTCATACAACAGCTCAAGATATATTAATGAACTTTATACCTGCACTAAAAGTCGAGAGCTTGAATCTTAAAAAAATGCTTCAAGTCTAGAATTTGGAACTTGTTCTTTGCACATTATCCATGGTGCTTACAAAACAGCACATGCTAACTCTAGTTGGACTGTTAACCAGTTTTTGGACTCACTATATTATTTATTTAAAGATTTTCCAACAAGACATACAGACTATCAAAGAATAACAGGATCATCTCTTTTCCTGATCAAGTATTGTTCTATTAGATCGGTAGAAAACTCAAGGGTGTTAGAAAGAGCAATGCCAATTCTGCCATATTTAAAACAGTATTTTTATTCTAACAAGCATCCTCCAAATCTGATAGCTGTCAGTTTCACTTGAGTTGGAGCAATTTCTCACCGAATATCAAAGCAATCAACCTCTATTGTCATTTATGTTTGCAGATCTAAATAAACTACTTGAGCACTTAATGAACAGAATTTTAAAATGTGATGTAATTAATTCAGCAAATACTTCCAAAACATTGTTAGCCGTTGATTTAAAGATACAATCCAACATGAAATCTCTCCCTACTGTAGATATTGGGTTCGCAGCATCAGCAGCGTTGAAAGGAATTAAAGACATCAAGATACTTCAGTTCAGAGGGGATTGTCAAAAATTCCTAGTTGATCTCTGCAACAAACTTTTACATAAGTGTCGGGTTCACTTTCTCTAATTCATCCTTCCCAATTCCTAATCCATTAGCGTAATTAGTACTTAAAGCATATAACCCGAATGGGTAGTAAGACGCGGTGCTAAATATTATTATTATTATTACATAAGTGTCCTCTCTCCTACAAAATTGTCAAGGGTGCTAGTTGTCTCCCTCCCGCAGTCATGCTCAATCCATCTGTTAGGACCTACAGGATAACTTGTGCATTAGAAGTCCTACTACAAGAAACAACTATCTAGCGTGCAAGCTGATGTTGTAAAAAGAGACTACTTGGACTTTGTATTAAAGCAAAAAGTTATTGACTAGCTTAAACAATTCACTTCAAGTGGTGACCAGCTTTATAAATTCTTCATACATATTTTTTCTAAAGTAAATGCATCCCAGGAACTACCATATTTCACTAAAAAAATTCTTGTTCTCTTTGATAGCGATGAGCCGCTGAGCAAAGTTTTTCTGTTAATAAATAATGTCTGGCTGAAAACCTACATGAGGGCAGCCTTATTGCTCAACGTGTAACTTATGATGCATTCAATGCAGCTGGAGGATTTCTAAATATGACAATTTCAAAAAATATGATTCATGGTGGGAGGAATGCATCAGGAATAGGAAAGATGCGGTTGAAAAGAAGAAAAAGATTGAAGTAAACTTAAGTCTGAGAGAAATAAGAAAATTAGAAGTGAAAAGAAGAACAGTTTTGCAGAAAGCAAAGGAAGAGGCAGAAGTGTTAGAACATGAAATGGAAAATTGAAAAATTTTTGTGGTTGAATTAATTTTAACTTTTGTCTAAATTCTAAAAAAAAATAATTGGTTTTTGGGTTTTATCATATTAACTTTTAATAATGCTAGGTAACTGCAATCATCTTTATTTCCAAGTAATTTTTATCAACATAATAATTGTTGGTTATTTTTCATTGAAGATTCTGTATCTTTATTACTATATATTTAAAATTCCTAATCCATTAGCGTAATTAGTACTTAAAGCATATAACCCGAATGGGTAGTAAGACGCGGTGCTAAATATTATTATTATTATTACATAAGTGTCCTCTCTCCTACAAAATTGTCAAGGGTGCTAGTTGTCTCCCTCCCGCAGTCATGCTCAATCCATCTGTTAGGACCTACAGGATAACTTGTGCATTAGAAGTCCTACTACAAGAAACAACTATCTAGCGTGCAAGCTGATGTTGTAAAAAGAGACTACTTGGACTTTGTATTAAAGCAAAAAGTTATTGACTAGCTTAAACAATTCACTTCAAGTGGTGACCAGCTTTATAAATTCTTCATACATATTTTTTCTAAAGTAAATGCATCCCAGGAACTACCATATTTCACTAAAAAAATTCTTGTTCTCTTTGATAGCGATGAGCCGCTGAGCAAAGTTTTTCTGTTAATAAATAATGTCTGGCTGAAAACCTACATGAGGGCAGCCTTATTGCTCAACGTGTAACTTATGATGCATTCAATGCAGCTGGAGGATTTCTAAATATGACAATTTCAAAAAATATGATTCATGGTGGGAGGAATGCATCAGGAATAGGAAAGATGCGGTTGAAAAGAAGAAAAAGATTGAAGTAAACTTAAGTCTGAGAGAAATAAGAAAATTAGAAGTGAAAAGAAGAACAGTTTTGCAGAAAGCAAAGGAAGAGGCAGAAGTGTTAGAACATGAAATGGAAAATTGAAAAATTTTTGTGGTTGAATTAATTTTAACTTTTGTCTAAATTCTAAAAAAAAATAATTGGTTTTTGGGTTTTATCATATTAACTTTTAATAATGCTAGGTAACTGCAATCATCTTTATTTCCAAGTAATTTTTATCAACATAATAATTGTTGGTTATTTTTCATTGAAGATTCTGTATCTTTATTACTATATATTTATTAAACAAATTAACTATCAAAAATATATTGACTGTATCGACTGTCAAGGGGTGATGGGGATAATAGTGAGTTTTTGTGGTAGAGTGAACTCTTTGGCTGCAGTCATTCTTTAAAGTTGCGCCATCAAGGCTGATTACTTGTACCTCTAAGCTCTACAAGTGATGTGTAATGACCTACCAGTTTTGCCAGGAGAGGTCTTTTAACATACCTTCCAGGGTTCTTTTTTCTCGCTCAAGAAAAAGCCTTTGGCCTCTGTTGGGTTCGAGCCCACAAACATCAGGTCCTGAGGCGAGCGCTTTACCCCAAGACCACTAAGGTCGACGGTGGTATAAGTCATTCAAAAAAGTAGTGTGTGTTTGTGTGTTTGTGCGCACATGTATTAAAAATGGGTCGGATCCACCTTTTTTCAAATCTGAAACTTCATTTTGCCATCAAATCTCTAATTAAAATTTGAATTTTAGAAAATATTGTAAGCATAAGTGTTTAACTTTCCCAATAACTAGGATTTTTTCTTTCACTTCTGATTTTGTTTGCATCAAATGGTAAATTAATGCTCTAGGGTTTGGTTGCTAGATTTTTCCTATCGTTATTTTGGTTTTAACCACAAGAAATTATTTAATTATTTTAACACCTTTAAAAAATGACTTAAACTTAGTACCTATTTAAAATTATTATTATTATTATTTGATTCTTGAATCAAATCCTTGTAGGTTCTAGGGTCCCATCCTTAGCATATACTAGAATACATGGTTCAATACACTTGATTCTTTATGTAAAAATGTTTAACTATGACAGGCTTAGGCCTACCCTAACTTTCTATCATTTTATGATTTTGAAATAGAGATTGTTTGTCTCTGAGTACCTTTCATATATACTGGATTTTTTAAATATATATACATACATTGGAACATCACTGGCATTTCAAAACTATAGTCGGGTAGAAACATTGATTAGACCAATTAGTACATAAACGTATAACCCTAATGGGTGCTGGTGCTTAGTTAAACTGTATCAGGACTAAAACTTCTCTCTTTGATTAAAAATTCTGTTTAAATTCTGTCATTGTTAGATTTAGATGGTGACTGTGTTAATGTTGCAACAGAGTTTAAATTTGTGCTAACTAACATATTTAGGTTGGGAGTCGTCTTAAATTATGTAAGGTTTTTTTTGGATGTCAGTGTGTTTTATCAGTGTGTTCTTACATTTTACTAGGATGATAGGCAGAACAGGTGTGGGGTGGAGGGAGGGGGCAATTTATTTTACAGAAAATTCTGAAATGTTCGGTTTTAATACATTTTTCACCTTCCCCTTGTGGGGCATACACTGTCAGGATGGGTTGCAGCCAAGGAGGGGAACTGTGACGGAATATATATATGTGTGTGTGTGTGTGGGCTCGTAATTTATAGACGGCTTTGGTTTTTAGGGTTTATTGTACTACTACTTACTTTACACTACTACAAAATGTGATGTTATTAAGAAGTTACTAAAAAGATATAAAAGACTTTACTTAGGAGCTCATGACAGACTGAAGTATAGTAAGGAATGCTTAACCGATGGCCTTACTGGCATTATAGATGGTCCTACACGTATAAGAACTCTGGTACCCTGGGCACAATGGTAGCCCCCAGCACACATACTTGATCCGGCTTCCTAACCCGCGCAGCTCCAAAAACGGATAGAGCGACTTCTTAGAATCGTTGTTAAATTATCAGCCCTGTTAGCTCAGAAAATAATAATACACACGCACACAAACACACACACACACACACACACACACACACACACACTGAAATTTGGCCTGATTGCCAAGAGGAATGCTGACAAGCTGTTTTGGGTTGTTAGTCCTTGTGTCTTATTGTTTACTCACTCATCAAAACATGTTGCTATGCTAGTTCTGTCACTCACAATTCACAACATTACAAACACCTCAATTTATATCTTGGCGCTTACACATTGATTAACCTCACTTTAATATCTTATTATTATCAATCTCAATAATTAATCACTAAAATAATCTAATTTACCGAATTATAAATAATTATAGAGGGAGGATGGAGGAATTGACTGAAAACCTTATGATCCCTTATGTGGGTTAGGGGGGTAAAAACTCATGAAACAAACCAGAAATCTTTATGTTTTCATATGGTATGGAGTATACAATTTTTTACTCCAATAAACACATAGAAATAAAGACAACCGAGAACATTATATTCTACTCATTAAAAGGGTTTTATTTCTTTAATTAATTGGCTTGAGTGCTTATCAGGGAGATCTAGTTGCAATTCCTTCCCCCTAATTGAAAGTAATTTTTCAACTTTTTGGGTTTAACTTTAATAGGTTAATTATTATGTATTCTATCAAAACTCAGCTTGTTAGTTTTAAATAGTTTAAATTGTTTGTCTGTAGGTCAAATTTTGGTAGTGGAAATAAAATTGGAATGTTACAAGAGTTCTGTCAACGTATGAAGTGGGAAATGCCCGTTTATATTGAAAATGGCTTCTTAAATCAAGAACAGAGAATAAAATGCACTCTACGAGGCATGACTACTGAAGGTGAGCACTAAAACTTAGTAATTATTCATGGTGTGACTATAGCCTACCATATTTTACATTTACACAACGTGTCAATATTACCATTAATGATACTAATGCTAGGAAAATTTAATTAATAATTAATATCCACTCATTGTTTTCTCTCATACGATATAACACCAAGATCCAACAAAAAATTGCCTAATGTGATTAATTTACAATCATACATTGGTAAACTTTATCAAATAAATGAGTTGGTACTAAAAATGTTTTTTTCTTTTCGATTTGATGAAATTATCATTGATAATGGATGTACTACTATTCTTGGTAACTCGTTTAAATGAAGTATGACACCTGGATACATTATTTAAACCCGGGACCTTTGACTTAGCAAGCCAATGTTCTACCACTGAACTATGCAGGATTCATCCCGTGCTCAGGATCATTTTATCACAACAAATATTAGTCACTCGTTTTTGTTCATCCCATTCAACCTGACTTAACCACATATGAAGAAGAGCTGGCCTTGTGTTCTCTTAATGGGTCAACTAGAGGAGCTGATATTTATGAGTCAGTTGACAAATGCACATGTATTGCTATCAATGATGGAAAATCTATGACTGGAGTTAAAAATAGGTTGGCTTTTATTTCCACCAGAGAAAAGAAAGGCATCATCTTCTTCTTCAAGCTGTTATCAGAAAATCAGCTACCCCATCTCCGTGATTTTGGATTTAAATGTCTTAAATGTTTGCAAACTTAATTAGGTATCTCAGTGAAATTGTCTTCTCAAATATAAAATATATAAAATCATGTTACAGATTAAGCTCTCTCGGATGACACTCTGATACATTTGCTGAGGCTTGCCACTACAAATGTCACCATGGATATACCAGCACTTGTAACAGAAACAAACCATCCACAACATTTCAATTTAAAAAAAAATGAGGACTAAGTTCAAATTTTGTTTCCACTGAATGTTCTCTATACTCATCATTTACCTTAAATATCCATGTATTTTTATTTAGGCTTTAGGTTAAATCAATTATCAAAATAATTACAAAATATGAATTAGTATGTATTAAATAAAGTGCATTGAGCAAAAACATCTTGCGTAACAAATAAAATGATAGAATAGCGGGAAAATAGTAGAACACAAATAAAAGTAAAAAAACTAACACAAGTGTTTTTATTTTTATTTGTGCTCTACTACTTTCCTGTCATTTTATTTGTTACAAAATATGAATTAGATTAGATTAGATTAGATTATATCAGAAAACTCAAAGCAATTAACCTCAAACTAAACAAAATATCATAGTAAAAAAGCAACAGATCTTTTGTTTAAGAGTATCAACTTTAAAAAAAATTGTTGAGTTTTATAGATATAACTTTCAAGTGTACGGCCCACTGTCTAGGAATATAAAATGAGGCTTTTAGCTATCTTCGAGTTGGAAGCCCTGGCCTAAGGGATCACTTTCGCAATAGACTAAACTGTTGATGGCGGGGAGATAGCGGTTAGAATCCAGGCCGGGTGTACTGAGGGCAGTTTTTCCTTGAATGGTTTTCCATTAATGAAAATGCAGGTACACTTCCTCTAAATTTGACCTTCCTCATCACTTACACATTAGTGTAATTAGTTAATATGAAGGGTACAGGAAAAAAGGGGGGAAAGTCACATCAAACACATGTTCCAAGACAATTTTTATATCTCCAACCCCATACATACCACAGAAAATAATTTTTTTAAATTAATTTAAATATGACAGATACCTCTTTTAACCATAATCTCAAGTGAACTATAAAGGTCTCATGATTTTCTAAAAGATGGCAGCACTAACTCAATTTGTGTTAAAATTGGACCCTCTCTCGTTTTCCCATGTGCCCTTCATTTGTGTATAACCCAAACAGGTAGTAAGACACAGCGCTAAAAATATATATTCATGTGAAATTAATCTTTTTTATTTTATCTCCCAGTCCCTTGCTCTACATATCTGAGCTGGTAATAGGCCACACAGCTGAAAATAGTGACCACCATCTTATAAAAGCACTCAACACTTTTATATTCTCTCTCGCTACTGGCTATATCTGAAAAGAACATTTATATATCATTTGGAGTTATATATTTTCATAACCTTATGGTTGTTTGGTTGCTGCTTTCTTTACTTTTCTCAGGGCCTTCTCTCAACTATTCATTCATTCTCTCTTGTCATTCCTTTTTAGTAGATGTTTTCAATACATTCCTTAAGAAGAAACAAAAAATTGTGTCATTATTTCATATAAAAAATAAATGAAAAAATTACAGTTTGAAGACATCTGCGAAGTATATTATTCTGGTTTGAATCAAAGCCTATATTATTCATTAATTTTGAATAATTATTGATTCATATTCTAGTTAAATTTGCTAAAGTTATGATGTTAAAGAAAATAGTCACACATAAAAAGACCATTAGATTAGTTTTGGACCCTAGTCCTACAAGTTTTTCAACATGTTCACTCGGCAAAGAACACAATTTGTTGTGTTGATTATAAACCATTTCAATATATAATCTTTGGTCTTCAAAGTTAACACAGTTGCTATGTATTATCCAAAGGGTTTTATAACGGATGTTTTTGGTAAGGGGAAAAAAAAAGGAAAAATAGTTCTCCTTATTTTCTGATCAAAATGGTTGTAAGAAACCTCACAAGAATTGTTATTAAAAAATATACCAACATATTTTGGCTACATTGTGGGATTTGCAATGACCTAATAAAACCTTATCAACTTTTTTCTAGTTTGGTTTGATTCGAGCTATTGAATAATATAAAATTCAAATCAATATAGATATTAATGAAGCTTCCCAGACCTCTAATGGTTTGTAATCACACTGTACACATCTGATTAAAAAATTTTGATGTTAGTTGACTACCAGCGAGTATTTCATTTAGTTAAAAAAATGTCAATAAACATAATTTATTTTCTAAAGGCAATTTTGATAGTTAGCTGATTCAATACAATTTAATGTTACATTGATTATTAAGCTACTGACATTTACTTAGGTATTTACTAAACTATGTCATAAGTCATAACCATTTATTCTTTTAACACTTTTTTTATATTTTTTAATAATATTTCAGGCTTCAATATTAGTAAAAAAGACGCCAAAAAAATAGCTGCGGGTAAAATGTTGGCACTTCTCAACATTAGTGATGAAAGATTTACTTCACGTCCAGCCAAATCTAATCCGACTTATGCTTCTGAACACCCCATCCCAATCAATGAATTTGTTTCCAACTCTGACATAAAATCTCCAAAAACTGTTAAGGACTCAACTTCAAAGGTAACCTGTAACAGCACAATGATTTCAAACATTATTAGTTTAAGAAAAAAATGTTTTTTCACGTTTACTTAGTCTTTAACCTATTCTGAAAATTGAAAAATGGCACTTTGACACGGGCATCGAACCCGGGACCATTGACTTAGTACGCCAATGCTCTAACCACTGAGCTGTCCAGGATTCGTCCTGTGCCCAGGGTCATTCTTCACTCATATTTTCAAGGTAAAGTCTATAATGGACGTGCAGAGATCGTTGAATACAAATGTGTGATTTATTGATATTATGAGCTATCAAATAACGCAGCAACCCTCAAGCCGATTTTGAGTAAATTGATTGTTTCTCTTTTTTACCCTTCAGTAAACTACCCTTAATTTTAGGGTTAGATATCTAATTCCAAAAATCCCTCAGGGCAACCTTATGAAAACCCTAGATACCAAGGCTTAGTCCGCTCGGTAAAATAGTTTAGGCTCTAGTCGAAGGCACAGACAGACAGGCAGACGAAAATTCAAAAACAACTTTTTTGGATTCGAGGGGGGGCGGGGAGTCATAAAACGTCAACATTCATCAAAATCTCAAGTTAGATTTTTTTATGATCACAATACTTTCTCTACCAGTAAGATAGCGAGAAAGTAAAATTACAACTAAAGAATAGATGTGAACAAAATCTGGATTGAAAAAAAAATATGTAGGAAAGTTAACTTCTTGGGCTTATCTTGTTGAAACTATTCAAATTCAAAATTTATGATTTTACACCTTAGACGTTTTGACCACCAATTCAGGTGACGTTTTAAGTATCTTTTATTTTTTTAGCACCATACCCTAATACCTGTTCAGGCTATGTACATGCGTAGTGTGTGCTAATTATACTAATGTATTAGGGTTGAGGAAGGTTGAGCCTAGAGTAAGTATACATGCATTTGCATGGAGGGAGAGTGGAACACCATTTAAGAAAAACCACCCTCAATACGTAATGCCTTTGATCAATTGGCCACTAAAGTGGTTAGTGTTTTACTTAAAGTTTTATAAAAAACTCGCCGAAAAAGTTTTGTGTTGTTTTAGGAAAACATTTTTTGAGTGATTTATATCTTTATTTTATTGGGTCAAAACATCTACCAACCATTCAAATTATTAAATGAACGGATAAATTGAAGAGAGAAAAAAAATTCAAACTATTGTCACAAATAAAGCTTGAAAATGCACATGTTTTACTTTTAACATAAACCACTGATAAGCCTTATATTAGGTTTACTTGTAAATCTATTTCTCTTAATCAATTGCATTAATTTGTTCTGTCTTTCTTACCAAGATACCACCTGATCTCGCCAAAGTGATTGAGCTTTTCAGATCACTTAAGTCTCCAAAAACTCCAACCATATCCTCTAATCCAGATGTGGTAGAAACGATGCATTTAAAGTTTCAATCCAAAGAAGGAGTGATTTTGAATGAAATTATAGTAAGTACTGTATTTACATGATAATAGACTTTTAGAAGCTCTCTAAGAATATTACTTTTATCAATGTATACAGACCATAATTTAAGATATAAAGTATATAAGGGATCTGCTGACTTAACACATAATCCGATCATCAGCCATGGTTTAAAATACAAACATTTTAACATTTTTTTTAATGGCAGGATTATTGATTTTTACATCGTTTTCTTTCTTGCTTTCCAGAATAGGCTTGTTAGAACCTTAACTTCTGGTCTATTTGTTCAATGCAATACATTACAGTAGATGCTCTGCATTTATAATAGAGCTATCAAATTTACACAGGGGGATTGCGCTGGGGGGGCTAGAGCAAGACATTACCCCCTACAATGTTGAAAAAAAGCTTGAAAGTTGGGAATTATTTGAAAGTCGAGATCTTGAGTTGGAAAACTTTAGAATTATTCTGTACCACAGTATTTTCAATTATGAAAGTTCTTTCCCATCTGTCGATACCTACTCTTCAAAAGCTCCCAACTCCATAACTTATCAAACATTGAAAGGAGATACTTTCTGTAGCAATCTGAATAGTAAGCTTAGTTAATCAAGATTGTTGGTAGCAATTTTCACTGCCTACTTGTTTTAAGGCTACTACTACTAGCCTACTAGACACTAGTAATCTTAAGAAGGTCAGGTAATGTTTCAAGTTGATCATTTGGTAAAAACTAGAGTTTTTAAGAGCTGAAACCTTTTAATTTTCATACATGCAATGATGGTCATTGTCAAAACAAATAATACGTGCTACTTGAAAAATACATCACTAACAAATAACTTTAAAATTACAGTTGCCCAACACTTAAATTCAAGGCCTGATTATTGCCTCAAATTTTACAATTTTCTCAGGGGAGAACCATAAAGCTCCATACCCCTGGATCTACCAATGTTCTCAACTTTGCCTTTGTCGTCTGGTCACTTCTGAATTTTTCTAATTTCAGAACGCCCGGAGTTGGACAATTCACTGTCTAACATCCCACCCCGTCCCACTACAAATAATATATTGTTTGTGACATCCCTGCCTTTACATAATACACATTTACTAGTATTTATACTTTTTTTTGCTGTGTTGATGAATTAGGCAATCGTTCTCGATGAGAATTCAACATTCTCAAACTCCTTATTCTCGACTTATGGCATGGAGATCTCTGCTATAAGTTTTTATTTTGTTCAAACTTTTGTTTTAATTTATGTTCCTTACTTCTTCCAGAAAAGCTTGATCAAATTTTAATTATATTTATTTCTTTATAGATTGTATTGTTGCATGCAGTTTTCTCCAGTTGTTTGTGGTTTCTGGTCTTTTTGCGAATAAGTCTGTTTTTTCATTTCCTATCAATCCTACATGAGACGGAATCCATTTTAGGACCAACTAATTTTGATATCTCTGTAATATATCCATACTGGGACCATTGTAGAGTCCAATTTTAATAGGAAAGGTCTTTTAAAAATACAAACGGATGGTTTTGCAGCTAAAATAGATATTTTATTTTTTTGTCATTTTATAGGTATTAATTAATATGCTACTTGTTTTTGGAATATTTAGTAATATAATGATTTTCTTTATTTCAGGAAGCTTTTAATTATGAAGAGCAGGACAACATTGACTACCTTCTTCTGCTAGAAAAATTAAGCAAAGAGCAACATTTCACTATGCAATTTGATGAATGTGAAAGCCTTGATCCCAGTAAGTCCTTTTCTTATCTTCATGATGTTTTAAGACATCGTTACTACCTTCAGGTAGTGTTAATGCTAGTTGTAATTTTTGGTCAGTAAACATTCATACCGGGATAAAAGGAAAACCACTTGCACTGGCGGTCACTCAGCCTTGGCTATCAGTTTCACATTTGATTAGATTGTCAGCTGAAAGCATTTGTTTTGTGTCACATGCTATTTTGGCTGTTTTTCTAGTTTAATTGTTATATTATGACCATTTGACAAGTTTTACTAATACCAACAAAGGTCTTGTCATCAGTCAAAAAATAGTAGCTAAATGTTAACATTCTTTATTATTATCCATATATTATAACATTAGTACATTCAGTTAAGTGTTATATTACTGTTCAGAGGCCTGGTTGGTGAGTCCAACCTATATTTAAAGTTGGTTCTGAACCACCAATAAACATTTTTATAGATCTGAAACAAATTTCACTTGAAAAATAGAAAAAAACAAACTATTTTTAGTATTTATTGTTTGAATCTGAAATTTTCTTGAATCTTTGAATGTCATTAAGGATTTGAGTAGCTCAAGGCTCGCATCCTTATGGTAATGTCACTATTCTTGCAAAAAAAAAAAAAAAAGTAAGTTGGAGAAGGTGTAAAGGAATGTTCTGTGACTACCATGATTATTTTTTAAACAATTTTCCATTTATTTGAAGACACGGAATCATTGCACAACCATGGCGTTTGAAACAGCAACTCTTGACACATTCATACAACCTCTTTACTCCAGGATGTTTTAGGATTGATTGTGTTGAGTGACCTTATTTGGGCTACGCGCAGTTCATTACGCTATCACCACTTGCCTTCTTAAGACCATCTGAGACTTGCTAGTAGCACCAGGTTCATTCAACACAATGGCTATTAACTTTGTCATTCTGGAGACTACTATATTTCACCGCATATTTTATGCCTAGTTTTTGTGAAAAAGACAGGGGCGTGACCATTATGTGAAAACTTAAATAATAATCCTAAAAAAAAATGCTTTACATGTTAATGTATCGCTAGTAGACAATCACTATTTAGGTTGCACAGGTAGATGTGATTTGCAAGTCTTACCACCAAATCATATGACCTGTCTTGGTAGCTTTGCCTGCCCACCCACTCTCCTGACTATGAATTAAACTACCTGGCTTTCAGAAATATACCTACTGATAAAACGCGTGCGTTAAAAATTCTAAGCTCAGTGGTGCATGAAAATGAGAGGAAGGGATCAGAAAGTAGTTTGCCTATGTTTAACTCTAAAATCGACATGACAAACAGGACTCTACCAATTTTTGGACTGAAAAAAACAGGGTGCTACGATTATGTAGTTAGGTATTAATTTGGCCACAGATTAAGACATATGCTTATATTACAATACTAGAGTTTTAGTTTATCCACCATCAAGTACTTTCACTGTGTCTATACTTTAATTATTTTAAAGAGAGGGACTGACTAGTTTTAGTTCTTGCGATAATAATCATCGGCAACTGTTTCAAGCCTTTGGCTGGGTCAGTTTATTAAGATGCCTTCATCTTCCTCTATCTTTCCACCATACTTCCTCTTTTAATTACTTCCATTCCTCTCCTCTCACCTGCATACTTTTTTCTATCTGATCCTGCCATCTCTTTCTTTGTCTCCCTTGCAGTCTTTTTCCTGCATACTTTGAGCCATCGTTCTCTTTATTATCCTATCCTTTTCAATCCTAATTACATGCCCATACCATCTCAGTCTTGGTTTCTCTACTATTTCATGTACATCCACTATTTGCCTCCTTACAATACTACTCGTTTATAACTTCTTAACACCATTGTTAAATATTACAAGGACAGAAAGCTTACAATTATAAAACACACAAGTTGATAAGAAAGGTATTCCTCAAACAGGTTGAATTTCAAATTTCTATTTATTTGTTTATGTTTTGTCAATTCTCCTTAAAACCCTTTTTGTAACACTTCTGCTTCATGAGCTGTTAACGAAACTATCTTCTTAATTGCCTTAATCTTTGTGAATAACTGAACACATATAACTAATTCACAATTAAATAAATCATTAGAATTAAATAAAACCTGATTTTACTCTCATAGATATATTTGATGTGTATAAAACTATAAATTTGTTTTTCAGTGGTGTCGCTGTATATACTTAATTTGTGGGGCACCAATTTTAATTTAACGTGCAGAGGAATGGCGGATGATAAATATTCTGCACGTGTTGCTGCTGCAAAGGAAGCACTTTTCTACATTTGTGTGCTAGTTAAATAATAATTTAGATGATAGGGATCTGTAAGTTCATGTTTAATCCTTTGAGTCAATCTCGAGTGAACTTTTCATAAAACTCCAAAGTATTGAGTCATTCGGGTTGAATACTGTATTTACTCAAATGTAATGTGCCATCGAATCTAATGCACATTTCAATTATCAAAACCTTGAAACAAAAAAAAATGTGTTTGCCAGCGAATGTAATGCGCATAGGCAAAAAAGGCACTCTACAATGATGGGTTTTTAATGTGAATTCAATTTTTTATGGAAAAACACTATTCTTTGATAAACTTTTACTAATACACTAACAAGATAAAAAACAAACTAAAACACACATTTCTTGAAGAAACAAGTGAAAACAAGATCACTATAGACATTAATAATAGATTTTAATCAAATAAATATTTTATTTTATATCGTTAAGTTTTAAGTGTACTCTATATTCTGTTTTTTGGTTTTTCACTTAAAACCTTTTTGTTTCTATTTTTAATAGAAACCCGTGAGCTTCAGAGGGGGGTTAGTTCAATAGACGGATGTGTGGCTATGACGTCACGGTTTGGTCGATTAATTAGCTTATGAAAGCTACAGAGGGCCTATACTGACTTCAAAACTCGCTTTGTATTACTAGCTTCCATGTTGTTTCTTTTTTATGTATTCTACTAGCTAGGATGCACTACAGCATGATCAAAGGTGTTTTTCAAGTTTGCAATCAGATCTTATGCACCATCAAATTTAACGTGCACCCTAATTTTCGTGATGTGATTTGACTAAAAACCGTATGCATTACATTCGAGAAAATACGGTATATATAAAGCCAAATTATGTAAATAAACAAATGACATATATTTTAATTAAAAAGAGTCAGATACCTGTATGTAAAAGAATATTGATAATATATTTTAAAAAAACTTGTTTTGGATTAGTTTAAAATAATTCAAAATGAACTATCAGTTCAATTTTTAATCATATTGTGACAAAGACATATAAAATAATTGTGGTTCAATTGTATATGTTCAAGTGCAATTTTGGGAAACCAAGGCTTGGATGTGAAGATTTATCAGTGTTATTTTTTTATGTAACGATTTAAAACAGGAGTGATAACCAGCACGCCTACGAAAGTGATACTGAAGGTGAAATTGTTTAGATAATAATAATAATTATTATTATTATTATTAGCACCGCGTCTTACTACCCATTCGGGTTATACGCACTTACGCTAATGTGTAATGGTAGGATGATTGTGAGATGAAATGGAGGACCTACAGTTTAACGTGGAATCCGAACCACGGTGGAGGCCTGGCATTCCCCACATTCACAAGATGTCTTGTCAGAGGTGAAGGAAGGGTTTGGTAATCAGATAAATCTGTGCCGGGACCGAGGATTGAACCCCGGCCGCCAGCACAGAAGTCTGATACCTTACCCCTAGACTGCCAGGTCACCATCACACTACTCATTTGGATTGTACTAGTTACTCTAATGTGTTTTGGATGAGAAAGTGTACCCATATTTGCAAGGCGAGAGAGTTTTAAATCATTTGAGGAAAATACACCCGAATGAGATAAAACCCTGGTCTCCTGCCGCCATCAGCAGTCTAGTCTATTGTGAGAATAACACTTTGGACTATTTGACCACCAAATTAAAATAATAATACCAGTTTTGCAGTTTAATGCACACAAATAGAGTCCTGTAGAGCAAATATAACTGAACAACATAAAGTACATAACAGGAGGTGCTAGTGGGCTGTTGCCAGAGATGGTTTTGCTCCACTTCACTACCCAGTATCTATTTGACAAAATCATGCAGTGTTGACACTTTTCTTGATACAAAATTTACTGTTATCCAGAAAGAATTTACATTTATCTGTAATCATCATCAACTGTGGCCAGGTCAGTTTAGTAAAATGCCTCTAACCTTCCACCATTCTTCTCCTCTGGCACACTTTCTGTTATTTGCTCCTGCCATCCCTTTCTTGGCCACCCTTGTGGTCTTTTACTTACTTTGTTTTCATCATTTTCTTTGGTATTTTCACCTTCTCCGTCCTCATTACATGCCCTTACCGTCTCAGTTTTGCTTACTTTACTCTCGCGTGTACCCCATCTTTTTAATAAAACTGACTTGTGTAAAGTCAAATAATTTGTGTTTGGAAGAGGATGATCTGGCCTTGATGGGGGGAAATATATGCAGTTGTTACACAATCTGATGTTTCAGGAGCGGGAAGAGAGGAGATTCTAGAGATAACACATGTTTGAAACAGTTCTTGGTTTTTCAGTTAATATAGTCTTCAATCAAAAGACCTAATATTTAGAGTTTGCAGTTAAATGTTAAAAATTCCATTTCCATTTCACATTAGCGTAAGTGCGTATAACCCGAATGGGTAGTAAGACGTGGTGTTAAATTTCAACTAATATAACTATGATGAACAAACAAGTGGTCTTGTTTATATACAAATTTAATATCGATGATCATTAATATTGCCAACAGGCTGATAAATTTTACGACTATGTTTATCTTTAGCTGTTAAAATTTTCTACTTTGTGTTGTTCCAGATATTTCTAAGGTACTAATCAATTTTCATTGGAAGGGTCTTTTAGAAAATACAACATTGATAACACTTAATCATTTTATAGGTATTGATAATATAATATCGCATATCTTTTCTAGCTTCTTATGAACATCGGACTGTAGAAGTGCAGTAGGTTTTTAAGGTAAATTTCCTTAGAGATGGCCACCACATACGGCCCAAGCTGCCAGTGCTGCTTTCTTACATTTTTCATCCCAATTAAAGAAAATGATGATTTGTTACTTCCCTTGCAGACTGAAATATTATAATGGTGTAGGCCCATAGACAAGGGGAATGTTGATTTATATCCCATTTTTAAAGGAAGACTGGAAGCAGGCCCTGCCTCACAAATAAATCACTTTGACTTTTCATATTTATCTCAAAACAAGGTAGGCATTACATGGCGCCCGACAGCCCATGCTTGAAAACTAACACAACCTTAGATGCCATTTGGAGTGGTCTCTGGTTAGAAAAGTGTTGCCTATCTGACTAAAAAATAAATGTAGATTAAATTTATTCAACACATCGAAGAACTAACATAGTAGGCCAGCAAATCTCTAGCTTGATAACTTCACCTGCGATTAAAAATTAGCTATTATATTGAGGTAATCTTTGCAACTACCCCAAACAATATTTGATCTTTTATCACCGTAAAAAATAGACAAATGTGGATGCTGCCTCTAAGGAAATTTACGTTTAAACACTAATAATGGATAGCATCTGTGTGATATACAATAGTACCTTTATATATGTTATAATAGTATTGATATTGTGACATCAATAAAAGTTATTTTTTTGTTGAAATGTATGAGAACTTTAATAAATAATCATTTAAACATGTTATTTTAAGTTCCTTATTATTACCTCCACAAGGTGCTAATAGAAGGCCCCAAGAGTTTGGTTAGCATCCTCCATAGACTCACATTAGAGTAGCCAGCCATCACCCTCGTGTTGCCTGCTAATGACAGGGAGATTAATTAGAATCCACAGAAAGTGGTTCCCCACTCTCCTTGTACATGTATTATGCAAGCAGATTTGAGTCACCCCACCCCCAAGCAAAAATGAGTACTGCTCAAACCTCCTTTGGTAATACTTGAATTCACCCCCTACCTAATCTGAAAAATGAGCTAGAATCAAATTACAATGTTATACAATCCGCCCAAATGCCAACACTGTAGTACTTTCCCTCCATAACAGCAAAGACTCGAGGAAAGTCCTTTCCAAGTCGTAAGTGAATCTTTAGTTACTTGTTGTATCCTATGACTGAAGGAGTTTCACCACGATTTGCTAGTAGTCTGCCTTATCTATTCCCTAAGAAATCCCAAGCTGACGGCCCAACTCCATCCAGAGAAGAATAAAGAGCTGTATCTTAGGACCGACATATCATCCGCCTGGGTTGTATGCACTTTGTTAAATTACTGCTATAAATATGGTCACCTTTCTTCATGACTATCCTAATCCCACCCCTAAAATCTCCAAGCAACATCATTATTATAATAGTACTAGTAGTTTTACTGATAGCACCACAATCGTGTCAGCATCTTCGATCTATTTAATCAAAGAAGGTGTGGTTCGGAAGCAATGTTTTTAAATTTCAAGCTAGCCCATCTTTAGGCCTCTAACTTAAATTTAGCAGTTTTTATTCTTGTAATCTTAGTGTCATCTAAATTTACTAGTTTAAGCATCGCGCCATTTTATTTCTACCCAGAAGCTGTGAGAGGCACCTGTGGTTCATAGTAGAAAGGGAAGGTTCAGTTCAAACAGCACATGCCCGTGAAGCACTAATAGTTGCATTCTTCAAGAAGTGCTAAGGGACAAGCAGGAGAAAATGTGGCTAAATTACCACCACATCAAAAATCTATCCATCTTCATGTATTAAGTAGTTGTCTTTTCAAACTTTCTTATTTAATCTGTTATGTTCTCCACCCCCACTATTAATTGGCCCACTGGCTGCTTTGTCCAACATTTAAAGAAGAATATGGCGCAATTAGATTTCTTAAAACCTTGACAAAGATCAGCGGAGCAGAACAATTTTGTGACTCGCTGTGCATGACAAATATGTGTGGGAGAATGAGCCAACTCCCGCAGCAATTTAGTTGCCAAGGTACATTGATTCCTTAAGTAGCAGGAATAGAATTTAATCAACCACCGAACCAAATTCCAATATACTCATATGCAGACACACTATCACCATAGAATACAGTGTATTTCCAAAGTCACGTGATCTATAACTTACATTCCATTTCCAATGATTAGAGCAACTCCAACACAGATTAAGACTGCGTTTAAAATACCATTCTTAAGCTGTGGTGGATATAAAGATTGAAATTATACAGCTCAAGGTTTTTTTTAGTCAGATATTTACTAATCCATCTCCTCAAGCGGATGATAAATATTACAATGATAAAGACTAGAGTCATACACACACAGAACAGGTTCACAACAAATTGTATGCACTTTGATAACACTTTTACATTTTTTATTTCTTTAACAATATTACTTTTTTTTGTATGAATAAAAATAGTATGAGTATGTTACCATATAGGCCTATTTACAAATCAACAATAATAGCTCTAATTACAGCAGTAAATATATGAATGCTAACTAGTTTTAGAATTGAATAACTTATTTTGGTGTGTCAAATTTTCACAGATACACAACAAAGTATAGCCTTTCATTGAAATTAAGATCAACATAGATTTAGTTAAAGTTAAATAGGAATCCATTTCATAACTCTTACCAAGTAAAATTTTTTCACAAGCACAACATAAAGCATAATATTTTCTCCTTACATTCATTTCACATAAAAATATCACACAGCATTTTGTCAACTTTGGCACAATGCATTTCTTTTAAATATATACACTCGATAATGATGAATGATATACATTACAGGGATAATTTGAAACAGTGTGTTCAACTAGATGATTGCTAGTTGTAAGTGGGAGGATAGAATTCTACGTTAACACAATTACTGCCGCAAGCTAAAGGTAGTTCATTATTACACTTGGATCCAACCAAGAACTATATTATTAGGTGAACCTGATGTAAACATTAACCAGTGAAAGGAGCAATGACGGGAAATGTTTACCAGGGCATTGTAGGCCTCTCAAGCTCATTAACCTGCAACCTTGAAGGCCTACATATATATATATCCTCAATGCCTTATTTAAGTTAAATGGACACAAGTACTGTTTCTTTTAGATACATCAACGATTTCTTGGCTCAAAATATGTGTTAAATTTTTTTTCCCAAAATGCACCTTTATTAAATACATGATTTTTTCTAAATTTATCTTAAATGAATAACAAAAAATACAATCATCAACCCAGTAAAATAAATATTTACAAGTCACTTCTGAAGTGTACTATGCAACCAACAATTATTTCATCTATATAAAAATGCTTTAAAGAGGAATACATACTTTCTTTTTATGTGTACTATATTTAGGTAGTGTTTCAAAGAAGAAACAATTTCAAGAACATACCACACAAAACCTGGCTCAAAATATAGCTTTGGTTATAATGTTAATAGGGTGTATTGAATCTATTTCTCACACAACATTGAATAAAATTTATAACTTTATTTCTGACCACAGATTTTATTAATCAATTGATTGCATTATATAACACCCACCCAAGACTTATAACTTGAATGCACATTATTGGATAAGTTTTTTGTTATGACAGAGTTGACAACTTATTGGGATTAAAGTGGATCTCTTCAAAAAAGAGGTAAGACATATACATTTTTTGGAGAATAATGGCTGGTAAATAAAGTGCATCTACCTATTTATACTTGTTACTTCATTCTTTATAGATTAGACTGCATGGCTGTCTTAGTATTTATAATTTTGTGTCTTTTCAGTTGTAAACTTTTCTCCAAATGCTTTGGAAGGTAGATACTCTCCAACTTTAAATTCCTCTCTCACGGCTCCACTAAAAAATGTTATCTTTAATTCATTCACTCATTCATCTTCACAAACTGCTGAGCACAGTAAAGATTGTTATAAAGGCTGTGATACAAGGCTCCTTAATGTTTACACCATTTTTATCAGTAACAGAATCTGCCTGGAGTTTGGTGGTTTTGAACGATTTCTCTGGGACATAGTCACTGTAGCCAGCAGCGTTTCTAGTGGCGACTTGAAGGATGTAATCCATGTCAGGAATCAAGTGGAGGATTGTGTATGGTGATTCACCTGAAATTATTGATGTGTTAGTTGATCAAGACAATTGAACCATGAAACAAGATGGGCAAAGTTATCTAAGGTAGTTTGTGTAAAAGTTCATGAGCTAACTTATAGTAGCTTTTGCTTGGAAGGTAAAAATCAACCCACCAATAAATTTGAGCCCAAATTAATATTTGTTTTGGTAGTCTATTTTGGTGCTAATACTTGGGATGAGTGACTTGATTTTGTTTATGAGGCTATACTATTTTTACAGATGATTTGCATGTCATAAGAAACCCAAACTGGCAAAAAAAACAACTCTATAGTTCCAAAATGGTAGACCAGTATATTATATTTATGGGAGCATATGCAATTAGCAATCCAATTACAGGCCAAGTAGGGTTGGGCCTAAATAATTCTAAAATGTATGAGTGCCATTCAAACCTATCATACTAATCTAAATCTATTTCCAAAATATCCTCCCATTGATGTCTCAATCTAATGAGGTATTTTTGTATCTTTGTATTCTTGTTTCACAACTAGAATTTTATGTACACAATAGACTGAAGCAGCTGAGGATTAGCATCTTGATGGTGTGTAATGTGAGTGGCTTGCCACTCCCCTCACACAAATGTACTTTTAAACTTAACCTTCCTCGTCTCTAACACAACTAGTACATATGCATGCAATATCACTGTGACAAGAAAAATATCCAAAGATACAGAAGAAGAAAGAGACAATCTACCAGATTAATAACGCTGTATCTGAACAGTTTAATTATGTAGAGTCGTCTTGACAATCGTGTAATCTGTCTGAATAGTTATGAAGGGTACCTATGCAATCTTCTCAAGCCCTTGGTCCCCATCGATAGGAAGGGCTACCAGCCAAGTGCTGTTTTCGCGGTGTTACACTGGCATTTGGTATAGTATTATTGTTTTGTCTGCTAGAGCACTGACTTACACCTTTCGAATAGTTTGATGCAGTCTTCACTATGAACAGCGCAAGAAGTGTAAAATCATCAAATCTAAAACTCAAGGATTTAACTAGGGAGCCTTGGACTATTAAAGCCTAAATCGTCTATTTTTTACCTCCTATCGTTGGTTAAATTTTAGCTGTGCTATAAATACAATGAATATTACTGTATTTGGAAGATGGTACAGGAAAAGTGGATAGAAACATAAAAGGGATGAACATGATATGGCTTTTACAGTAAAAAGAAGAACACTGTTAACACTTTACATTGCTCTCCTATTGGACAAAAATGTAATAGTTTCCGTTGAGGAGAAAAAAAATTGATCCTTATCGCAAGCTCCCAGACCTAGGTTTAATTCTATCAGAATTATCAGTGAGGAGTGTGAAATGTTCAAGGCAAACCAAAAAACAAAGGGGAGAAAAAAGAAATTTGTAAAGAATGATACTGATATTGACCTTTTATTAAAAAAAAATTCATGGTGTGTACTGATCTTCCATTGCGAATGTGGTTAGTCTACCCTTTGGGGTTTCAACTGCATTGCTTTAAAATATAAACATAATTTTTAACAGTGAAGTTAAACAATGAAAAATTACCAATTAAGGGATGACCATAAACTACATACTCATTTAAGGCGGGGTGGGAGTAGTCCTCACATAATAGTGACAAGAGGGGTTAGGGGATAAAAAAACAAAATTACTATGAATTAGTTTATGAACAGCCCTTTAGCAATAAATTCCCTTTATTTTAAAAATTAAAATGGGTAGTGAAATCACACATTCCCATGACTAATTGGTACCTGATAGTTGGTTGGTCACCCAGCCCATATCACCATGCTTAGGCCTGTACTGTACTTTATAACCGAGGGTCTCCGGATCACCCCCTAAAGGGCCCTTTATTTCCAGCTCCACACTCTCGGCGCTAACCGAGCGCACAGTCACTGATGTGGGCGGGTCTGGTTTGGTTCCTTCTAGCAGCTGAATGGTCCTTTTGGCCGCTCCTAATTTGTTGCGAGCCTTGCAGGAGTAGTTTCCAAACAGGCTGTTGTTGTGGACGACCACCTATCATATAATAAAGTCAAGAGTTACACGGTGTTCTAACAAAATTTATAGATGGATCAGATCCAAATCTTCATTTTATATTATTATAAATAATTATTTTATTTCCTTGTTCACAATAAGTTGTAAATTAATGGTATGGGTTCTGGTCATTATATTAAACTACTAGTAAGCGTCAAAACATCTTTAACTCTAATACATTTCACATTTTTTTGAACCTTTTAACATCATCAAAATTCAATGGGCCACTCACTACCAGTACATTCATACAAAATTTCTTAAGGTCACCAATAGATAAGCGTTCCACAAAAAAATATGTTTGGATTTTTCAAACTGTTTTTCTAACCAGAACCACAAATTAAATAATCATAGTTGAATTGTTTCCTATACCTGCTTCAGTGGTCACACTCTTACAATAAGCAGCGGCTGATCCTGGTCTGTTTTTTAGGGGGGAGGAAAGGGGACTACTAAATGGTTTTCCACTCTCTCCTTACACAAATGTGAGTACACAATACCTTGGTATAGTGATCAGCGGACCTGGATACCAACCTACGGGTTAGTTACATCCATTACAGTTTCCAGCCGGTGGCCTGGGTTCAATTCGTGACTGGTTATATTCTCATCTCATCACCATCTCCTATGGATATGTGCGTCCCCTTGACAACAGTGTATTAATACTGGCCAATCTTTCCACCAACTGGGCTACGTCCGTAGTCCAATCACACATTTATAATGTACAGTAGCCCCATGGCTTCTTTGGTGCTGACTGACAGCTCAAAGCTGACGTCTAACAGTCAAAATTTAGGTATATATCTAAATTTTGACTGTCAGAAGTGACAGCTGCTAAACACATGTTTTTGCAGATCACATGGTTCGGCGTAGGGATACATAATTTGGTCTGGTAACTTTTCAAAGCTGTAAGACGTCAGCTGTGAGCTGTCACTCAGCACCAAAGAAGCCATGGGGCTACTGTATGTACCCCAGACAGGTATTGTGTTTTTTTGAGTGTGTCACACTAACTCCTGTTTTCCAGATTTTTAACACAATAGCGAAGCTGATTTACCTGCAAGGTGCTCAAGTTGGTGTCATGAAAGACTGTGATGTTACCAAGGTTGTCGCCGAGAGTCTTGCTATCTTTAGTCCAGGTGAAATTAGCCGATGGGTCAGCCTGTACACTGCAGGTCAAGTTGACTACCCCGGTTACAAACCCATAAGAAGTGATGGGACTGCTGGTGTTATCTAGCATTATGGGTTTATCTGTCACAAGAACACACAACAGTTATTTACCAAAAAGGATCATTTGTTGCCATCCAGGAACGGATGTCTTTACTGTGGAAGGTAGCAACCCTATGACAAATCAAAGAGGGCCATATAATCAGTCAAGGTAAACAGAGTGTTAAATTCATCATTATTATCATCTCTACAAACAAATTAACCATGTTATATATATATTAAAAAACATGTATCAAAGTGTAATTCTTTAGTGAGACTGTACTTTTAATGAAACTCGGCCTGGTGGGTTGTCTTGAATGGTGCTCCACTCGACCCTCTACATGTGTAAAACCCCAACCAGTGGCCAAAAAATAGAAATATGTTTTAGCCATGTTATCTTATGATTATATATAGTAATTTGTTTAAAATGTGTAACTTTATGAATACTACTAAGTATGAGTTGTAATCTATACAATATTATACACAAAGCTCTGTTATCTTATGATTATATATAGTAATTTGTTTAAAATGTGTTACTTTATGAATACTACTAAGTATGAGTTGTAATCTATACAATATTACACACAAAGCTCTGTTATCTTATGATCATATATAGTAATTTGTTTAAAGTATGGCAGTTTGGCCGAACCCTAGTGAGTACTCACGTCGTATCTTGAGTGTGATGTTCTGCTCCTGGTAGTTGGAGGTGAAAGAAGTTATTTGGAAAGCTTTGCACATGTATTCTCCCATATCCTCTAAAGTGACATTCACCACTAGTAGACCATCCCCCATCAACTTGTACTTGGGACCTGGTAACATACAATATATTGATTACCTTATACTTTTTTTTAGCACCGCATCCTAATCCTGTTGTGGCATATATGCCTATGTAATAATTTGCTATGGTTGAAGGCTACATTTAGATAAAGTACACCAGCATTATTGTGGAGGGATAGTGGAAAACAACCCAACTGTGTGATTCGAACCCTGATACTCAGACAATGGGCTACTACTCTATTCGTTAACCATATGGTCTAAGGCGTCACTCTCCTAAGAGACTGGACTGCCTACACTTCAGCCTTCCGCATCCCTTACACATAGCGGCAATAGTACATACAGCCTCAGTAAAGTGCGGTGCTAATAAACAAACACTATAGTATCTCTTGGTTATGGTGGGTAAAGTTATCTGCAGCTATCACTTTTGAGAGATGTTATCAATACCTATAAAATAACATACACATGGATTTTCTAAACTGTTCCTACAGCCCTTCGTCTATGAAATATAACCTCTGAGGAAATGGCAAGTATTAAGTTTGAAAAATGTATCTTCACTTTCTATTGCTTAAGGTGGAATGGAAGGGTACGCCAGTGTTGTAATTTTTCTTCATATATTTTCTGGAATTTAATGGCAACTTTTTCTCTTCATTTAAAAAGTTTCTCATCTAATCTAGTCATGACCTGTCAATAACAACATGTGAAGAAAATTAAACTATGTTTGTATTGGAGCAATATTTTATTTTGGCAAAAGAAACACTAGCGTTTCTTGAGTCTTCCATTCTAGGAAAGATTGAAAGCTTGTTTACCAATTGTACTAATGCAGCTACCTCAAAAAAGAGTGTGTACAAATTCATCAGAAGCTTACCTGTTGGAGGTTTCCCTTTGACTGACCAAACTATTTTGGGCTCCGGGTCTCCTTGGGCCTCGCACTTCACCGTCACGTTCTCGTTCTCATTCGCGCTCTGCACGACGGACGTATCCATGAAAGAGATGGGTTCTGGCGACAAACGAGTCGATGACACTCACACAGACATCTGATATCCAAGTATGTAATGCTTTGACTTACGGGTCAAACTGCTAGTAGGGTCTAGTAACAATATAACCAAACCCGCTTACCCGTGCGAGGAACGGGTCAAACTGCTAGTAGGGTCTAGTAACAATATAACCAAACCCGCTTACCTGTGAGAGGAACGGGTCAAACTGCTAGTAGGGTCTAAGATCAATATAACCAAACCCGCTTACCCGAGAGAGAAACGGGTCAAACTGCTAGTAGGGTCTAAGATAAATATAACCAAACCCGCTTACCCGTGAGAGGAACCGGTCAAACTGCTAGTAGGGTCTAATATCAATATAACCAAACCCGCTTACCCGTGAGAGGAACAGGTCAAACTGCTAGTAGGGTCTAGTAACAATATAACCAAACCCGCTTACCTGTGAGAGGAACGGGTCAAGCTGCTAGTAGGGTCTAAGATCAATATAACCAAACCCACTTACCCGAGAGAGAAACGGGTCAAACTGCTAGTAGGGTCTAGTAACAATATAACCAAACCCGCTTACCTGTGAGAGGAACGGGTCACAAACTGCTAGTAGGGTCTAAGATAAATATAACCAAACCCGCTTACCCGAGAGAGAAACGGGTCAAACTGCTAGTAGGGTCTAGTATCAATATAACCAAACCCGCTTACCTGTGAGAGGAACGGGTCAAACTGCTAGTAGGGTCTAATATCAATATAACCAAACCCGCTTACCTGTGAGAGGAACGGATCAAACTGCTAGTAGGGTCTAAGATCAATATAACCAAACCCGCTTACCCGAGAGAGAAACGGGTCAAACTGCTAGTTGGCTCTAAGATAAATATAACCAAACCCGCTTACCCGAGAGAGAAACGGGTCAAGCTGCTAGTAGGGTCTAAGATAAATATAACCAAACCCGCTTACCTGTGAGAGGAACGGGTCAAACTGCTAGTAGGGTCTAAGATCAATATAACCAAACCCGCTTACCCGAGAGAGAAACGGGTCAAACTGCTAGTAGGGTCTAAGATAAATATAACCAAACCCGCTTACCCGAGAGAGAAACGGGTCAAACTGCTAGTAGGGTCTAATATCAATATAACCAAACCCGCTTACCTGTTAGAGGAACGGGTCAAACTGCTAGTAGGGTCTAATATCAATATAACCAAACCCGCTTACCTGTGAGAGGAACGGGTCAAATTGATAGTAGGGTCTAAGATCAATATAACCAAACCCGCTTACCCGTGAGAGGAACAGGTCAAACTGCTAGTAGGGTCTAATATCAATATAACCAAACCCGCTTACCCGTGAGAGGAACGGGTCAAACTGCTAGTAGGGTCTAATAACAATATAACCAAACCCTAGTGAATTGAAAACATTGTTGTATTTTATCATATTCACCCACGAATGTAACTCAAGTTGTATTTGATTATTCCTATATAGAAATACTGACTCGTATTCAAACAGCTACATTTAAGGATTACGTTGAGAGCTGCTCAATTGACCAAAATGAAATCGAATACAATGGTCGAACGAACAAGATTTTTTTTATCAACCCTTATAATTAATTAAACTGGTACATTCTGTAAATTAAATAGCTTTGGACGCATAATAGAAACTAGTTACAAAAGAAAATGTATGTAATTGTCTACGAACCTGATATTTGTAAAGTACAACCATCACAAAATGGAGTGCGAGCAATGCGTATAGCTCTTGAGAGAACTATCAGCAAACTGAAGGAACTTTTTACTTTTGCATCGACCAAGTCTCTTACACAACGAACAGTTTATGTACGTGCCCCACCCTGAATCGATCAAATGGAACCATTAATAGTAGATGACGTCAACTTGTAAACACACCTTTCACCTCCGCTATATTATCCATACCTTCCCCATCCCCCAAATCTGTGCCGCGGGACCAAAATGGGCCAGTCCCCCAGACATTATTCAACCGTAGTAAAATCCTGCATGGGCCGGGAATCGAACCCGAGCCCCTTGACATCGTAAGCAAGTACTCTACTTACTCTTCCAAACAGGCGGACGAGAGATTGTAGAATTTTTACAACTTTTAAAGGAGTGACGGAATATTTCTTGACACAATAAAGTCATGAACGTTAGCATCACTGTCGTCCGGGCTACACGCGAAGAATTTGTGTGGCGATAGATCATTTAAGAGAACTGCCCTTAGTACACTGGGAATTGAACCCTAATCGTCAGTCTTTTATACTAAAGCATTAACAGCTAAAACCCCAAATTTATACCTTTTTTTTAGTTTGAATGTATTTACGTGCGTATGAAAAGTTAATTTTTTTTTGTCCCCCGAGAGTGCCGATTAAACTAAATTGTGTAAGGCGTCCCGTCCCGATTGGTGTATACTGGCCTGATTAACGTGGAGAGATCAGAGTTCGAACCCCCGTCCGGTCGTATCTATGAGAGTATACAATATATTTATTATTACTTGGTTTAATGTACTCAGTGTTACCTTGAGCTAGCAATTATTTTTTTAATAGCTTAAACATGGCATGTTTTAGATGTTTTTCTTACTTTTTATAAGAAAAAGTATGCTCCCCATAATAATTGAAGCTGGCTCACTGCTAGCGTTCTTGACTTACAAATAGACAGAAATGGTTCAATCCCCAGGGTGGGATTTTTTTTTAGAAAGCTTTTGAATCGCGGAGCACTTTTCAGTAGAACTGTCGTTGCCTTGATGGTAAAAGCATGTATATGCATTATTTTTTGTTGGTTTTACCTAATTATGTTTTTAAAAATGTTGGTCTATATTTTATCACATAGAAAACACACGAATTAATTTTAAGAAGCTGAAATTTTGATCTAAACTTAATTTTTCTTATTGAAAATTGTAGCTTTAAATATCACTCCGCGAACCACACTTTAGGAACCGCTGGTCTAGACAGTGCAACGAAACAGTGTATGCATATAACAAAAGGAAACCGTATCTCTGTATTTTAAAATGAAGCCAGAACGCATTACACAGAACAGGAACGTAGTTATATACTACAAATTCGGTCAGTTTCTAAATAACTAGACACTGATAATAACAATAAAAGTCTGAGAGTATAAAGCTGACTCGAATGACAATCCTTAGATGTACAGAGATTACACACGAAGAGATGGAGCTGTTGTCATTCGAATGAAATTACAATCTCAGCCTTTTTTTATGCTATCCATCCTATTGTCTGCCTACTTTGTTAGTAATTTTATTCAAATGTGTACGAGACACGAAGATTGTAAAAATTTTGGTCAATTTAATTTCCCGACACAGTAATATCATAACTTTTTTTCCCTCCGTGGAATGGACGATATTTTTAGGAGGCTTAACTTAAGCCAGGAAATATAAGTATCTGGTCCGGAGTTGTAGGGCTGTTATAGCCAGAGATTGTGTTTCGTTTTATGAGTGCGATGAGGGAAAGGGGGGGGGAGGGGGGGTGAAATAAAGATGAGAATTATCGTGACCGACTGGACGCAAGGCAAGGTAGATAAACATTTGGTAGTAAAAAAAGAGGACTAAGGATATTATATATTTTGAATAAACGAAAAGAATAAATAACGATTAAACAAAATACATTACACAATCAGAAATAAAAGAGGTTGAAATAAAACGAACAAATCATAACGCCATGGCAAAATCTATATTAGTGTTTGGAAAACACAATATGATCCTATGCTTTAAACAAATTCTTAATCCCCCAACGATAAAATATATTTTTTAGAAATACTTTTTGTGAGTTAATTATTTAACTGTGCAAACCCTATAAATACCAGATAAAGGTTCTTTTCGTAAACAATACAATATTTTAACCTAAATGTAACTTAAAATTGACTTAGTAATATTAATAAAATATTACTATCATAAACCAACAAATAAAGATTGAGTTATTATTTTTTAGCCAAAGAGATATGTTTTATTTAGAGATTTACAGCCATGCAGCAAATAATGGTTTTCATGGTGATTAAACAAAAGATTAAAAACAAAAATTTTCTGAGAAATTCGGGTTTTCTTGGAAAATTGCTATTTTTCCTGACATCCTAACCGTTAAAATGGGTGTTCGTTTGTCATAATTTGTTCATTTACTCATAATTTTGTTTTTACCGGAAATGGGCTTATCAAATTATATATCAGATAATTAGGATTTGGATTATGTACAAACCATTGGTCGTGACAATTTTTTTTTTAAATCTTGAGAGTGTAAATTATATAATAATATTATTTGTAAAATGAATAAAAACTTCAGACTTCTGTGCTGGGGTTCCGGGGTTCAATCCTCGGTCCAAGCACAGATTTATCTGATTACCAAACCCTTCCTTCACCTCTGACAAGACAATTTGTGAATGTGTGGGATGACAGGCCTCCACCGTGGTTCGGATTCCACGTTAAACTGCAGGTCCTCAATTTCATCTCACAATCACCCTACCATTACACATTAGCGTAAGTACGTAAAAGCCGCACTGGTAGTAAGACGCGGTGCTAATAATAATAATAATAATAATAATAATAATAATAATAATAATAATAATAATAATAAACTTGAAATTAGTAGTGGACTCCTCGATACTTAGAATTTAGAATCGTTACAATATTTAAGGATTCTAGCAATATAATGAGCATTTATGTGATCTAGTAGTCAAAATTCCTGGCTGCATATCCAGAGATCACGGGTTCGATCCCTGGTGCTTTCAGATTTTCTGTGAAGCAGTGAGTCTAGAACGGGATCAACTCAGCTTCGTGAGGACAAATGAGATATTTGAATGAAAAAGTAGTGACTCGTGTATAGAAAACTGATATTAACGGCTGGAAGGTTCGTTGTACTGACCACATGAAACCCTGTATCCGCAAATGTTGGCACTACCTTCGCCAAAATATGGCGGCCGCTCGGTCGGTATAGTTCGCTTGCGGGATGATGTTATGGAGTTTTTTTTATCAATATAATAGTTTAGAATAAAACAAAATAAAAACAGTAAAATTGTGAAAACACCGCTACAATCTAATTAATCAAAACAATTGTTTAGTGTGATAGTATACATGATATAAAAACAATTTGAAAATTATTTATTAAAACTTGTGTTTTTTAAAAGGTTATAAATTGTTGTTGTACCCTGCCATCTTGATTTAATTTGTAGAAAGATATTAATAAAACAAATTGACAGTTCCAACCATTAGCAGCAACTCCATTTTATTACAATAGTTTAATCTCACACCTATTGTAAAAATAGTATTTCTTTTAGTTTTGAGGTACAGGGGAAAAAGTGAGAAAGTCACATAACACACATTATTCAGGATACGACTTTTATAACTCAAACCCCATAAGGAACCCAGCAAATACTTTAATTTTTTTTTTAATATGACAGAGATCCTTTGAACCATAATCTAAAGTGCCATTTTCATAATTGTCTTACAGATGGCAGTACTAGCTCAATTTGAATTAAAATTGGCCGAGAAAAAGGCCCCAAAAAGTAGTGTTATTTAGCCGTCATACTGAAAGAAACTTACAGACGTAGATTTTACCAAGCTTTTATGTTAACCGGACATTTGAGTTATGTCCATGATAACTTTCAGCACAATCGGTGTAATGATTTTTCCGTGGAAGAGTAACAAACATACACCAAATTTAGTTTAATATATTAGTAGGATTAATATTCAAATTATCAGGTATTTCAAACTGTGCCCCAGGAAAAAAGTTTTCCTAAAGTAACAACTCACTGATGACGACTAGATTGAAGCTTGCCGACACTTCTTTGCCGTCAACATTGGCCTTGCAGGTGTAGTTGCCTTCGTCTTTCTTGTTGATGCTTTCAAACATGAGATAAATGCTATTATTCCCATCTTTGGTTTTGGACTCCACGTGGACCCTGATAAAGAAAGAACCACATTAGTTTACGACCAGCACAATCACCAGAGAAACTATTGGCAAGACCAGAAGCGGCTCAGAATAGTATTCTGAAATCCGGCTAATCCTAATATTCCCGTTCCCGATTAAAAATTTAGACTCTCTGATGGTGAATGGTCTAAGGCTTCACCCTCGCAATAGACTGAATGAACTATATATGGCGAGAAGATAGGGTTTTTAGTCCCGGTAGCGTAAACTGAGAACATTTCCTATGGATTCTACCATCTTATTCCCTACTAAATTAGTGTAAATACCTATATAGATAGTCCAACGACGCAACACCACTCTACAAACACCCCCATTCCCCCAGCTTCTACAACACATACCTCCCTTTCTTGGCCGACACCTCAGTCCCACCCCTCTTGAGCCACATCATCAAATTCCCCTTGCTGGAGCACGTCACCAACAGAGAGTCGTTGACGTTCTTGACCGCCACTGGGGCCGAAGGTTGTAAGACTATAGCGTCCCTGGCCGCCAGCACCCCACCTGAAACATAACCACAACATACATTCTCCTTTGTTTCATGTTAACCTGCAACATAGCTTCATCATACATTCCACTTCTTTTCGTGTTGGCCGACAAAGAAAACTCTTCGAATTGAGGAAAACGGGATACATTTAAGGACGTAAAT